>JAAXYW010000742.1:0-30192 GCA_036851895.1 Orthonychiurus folsomi | reverse complement strand
TTTATTGTTAACCCGCCCAATGAACTTAATTGTAATGATCGCAATGCTCAGCGGTTAAAATCCGAATCCGAGCATGGCGTACTGTTTTACGGTAAACTACTTTTCCCACCTGCCCCTGAAGTACACATCTAGTTGATTGGAATTTTTTTTAAATTCAACATTGGGTTCTAAAGAGATGCAATTTTGATATCGGGTAACCATTGCGGTTTGTTTATCAGTTAAATATTAACATTCGAAACGCCAACTTCAAACAAAAGAGACTATTTACAACTTAACATTTATATGTTTAGCAAGGCAAAACTATTATTTGATGTGTGGCGTTGATTCATGCATCTAAGTTTCGAATTAAATATAATTATTTGTGATGCTTCAAATTTGCATTCATTGCCTTTGAGTATATGGCAAATAGTAGGATTCCCAGGAATGTACCAACATTCTCAGAACGTACTATGTATATGAATTCTTGAAGGATTTTATTGATCATTTTCTTCTTGGACTACAGGATGTGGTAGAGAACGAGGATATTCGACTGGATCAAACGTTCATCGCGTCACTAATCCATGATCTAATTAAGGTAAACTCAAGACGTATTTTTATCTCGTGAGCCATGTTTGAATTTGCAACATGCCACAATACAGTTTTCCAAACAGTTTCGTCACAGCATAAAAGAGGCGATGTTGGCGATTAGCTAGAATTGAAATTGTTTAAGCTGTTTGATCAAAAGAATTATTAATCGGATTTAAATAGTGAAATTAATGTTGAGTTTTTCTTCTTGGACTACAGGATGTGGTAGAGAACGAGGATATTCGACTGGATCAAACGTTCATCGCGTCACTAATCCATGATCTAATTAAGGTAAACTCAGGACGTATTTTTATCTCGTGAGCCATGTTTGAATTTGCAACATACCACAATACAGTTTTCCAACCAGTTTTGTCACAGCATAAAAGAGGCGATGTTGGCAATTAGCTAGAATTGAAATTGTTTAAGCTGTTTGATCAAAAGAATTATTAATCGGATTTAAATAGTGAAATTAATGTTGAGTTCAGCAAGAAATTTCCAACTTATCCAAATATGAAATATTTTGGCATTGCAAATCTGAATTTACCTGCTCTACCCCAAATTGACTGATTCTTAATATTTTTCAATCACAGGGTATGATCTTCCTCCACGATTCCGATCTGGAGTTTCATGGGAATTTGAAGAGTTCTAATTGTGTGATAACTGCTCGTTGGGTCCTGCAACTGACTGATTTTGGTTTATCCGAGCTTAGAGCTGCAGCAAGTATAGGGGCATTTGATCCATCGATAAAACATCCATTTTATCAAAATCAACTGTGGAAAGCACCGGAACATCTTCGTGAAAAGGGTTCCTTTGCTGCATCACAACGAGGGGACGTGTACTCCTTTGGAATCATTTTATATGAGATTTATGGAAGGAAGGGGCCGTACGGGCAATGCGAATTTGACCCTCAAGGTTCGCAACGTATTTTATCATACAATTATTACATAACTGCATTCCTCAACTTTAGTTAACTCTGAACACTTAATTACGTTAAGTATGGTTAAATAAACGACGCTTAAATGAACAAAAGTATTACTTAAAAATCCCAAGAAATGTTAGTACAGAATATCGGAATTTTGGCAATCCGCCCTAAGCATTACAACTTTCCTCGTAAAGCGCCTCAATAAGTCAAATAAGTTCCAAGAAAAGAAATCCGATTTGCATAAACGAGTTTCCAAAGGATTTCCAAAAACCCAGTGTACTGGATCAGTGGAATCATACAGACCACGCCGCGACCACCCAACTTCCTTTATGTGTCCAATTCCTGCCCGCCAAAACTCTTCTGGGAAATGCCTAATTTCCTCCATACCAAACTCTACTTGGTTGGAAATGAAATGTGATTTGTTGTTTTGTTGTCCAGAAATCGTGGAACGAGTTCGGGAAGGAAGAACCCCGCCTTTCCGCCCAGACCTGAGCTACTTGGATGAATGTCCGAGTCAATGTCCAGAGTTTGTGAGCGCCCTAATGGTGGAGTGTTGGGATGAGTTGGCGGAGAATCGACCCACATTTCGGAATATCCGTGAAAGACTCAAACCACTCAAGGAGGGCATGTAAGTTTTTACAACATTCGAGGGCTTGCGTTTACGGGGCCCGTAAAAATATCGACGGACCGGGACAGGAAAAGCCGGTAATTCATCACATTCCGTACGCTACATAAATTTCCACTTTTCCTCAAACGAGCTCACCAACAGTTCCCGGGTAATAGCTTTGCTTTTGGAAAGAAATATAGGCCGTTTTTTTCAAACAAATACAATTAAATTTGATTATTCCGGCTTGACCTGTCGGGTCCGGGTTGACCAGATGCTGCTGGACTGACCGGGCCAGCCTATCCGCGTAGCTCAGGCCACACAGATCAATTTTTTATGACTTTGAAATGTGTGACTTGAAAAACTTGGAGAAGTTTTCCAAGTTGGAGTTGGAGTTGGAGAAAAGTTAACATTTTTTTGACTGCGTGAGTCAACCAGCCCAGTCAACATGAAATTACATGTCACTTCTTCAATTCCCAGGGCAGCAAATATAATGGATCAAATGGTCGTCATGCTTGAGAAGTATGCAAATAACTTGGAGGATTTGGTTGGGGAAAGGACTGGAATGTTAATTCAAGAAAAGAAAAAGACTGAGGACCTCCTTCATCGCATGCTGCCAATGTAAGGGCATGTCTGTCTTTTAAGTAATCCTTTAAGAGAATGGGCAGGGATCACGGATTTTACACGAGAAATCTAATTAGGAACACAACCCAACCCAGCGCAGCAGCGGCACACTCATTCACATTTGCATGGGATCTTGTCTTGTCAAGTTCATGCCTTGCTTTTCTGCTGGCTGACTACTACGGACAGACTAGAGAATGTTTAATTAGGACTGAAGATTTCTATTGCTGGTGGAATCATGTAGTGTACTAGTTTGGAATTGGAATGCCCAGAAAATCACTGGGCGCGTTGTTGGTATTGAATTTAAGGGATCAAAGGAGTTTCGATTTTTGTTTCTTTACAAAACAAAATCTTGAACACTCCTTGACTTTTGCAAGTGGAAAACTAATTTCATTTACAGATTAGATACATTTTCATTCAAGTTCATTCGCGCCTTCAAATAGTTTTAGTATCAAAATAATTTAACTCATATGACGTTGACGTTGTATCTTCAAACACATTCTAGCTACAAAAAGAAGCTAGTATAAAATTAACATTGCAGGTTGCAGTGTCAATAAACCACTGCACGACATGTCGTGTTATGGAAATTGCATGAAAGTAGGATATTTAAAACTTTACAACTTAACTCCACACAGTTCGCACTACGTAGTTTTCTATTTTGTTCGTATATTTTCAGGCCTGTTGCCGAGCGGCTGACGATGGGAGATGGGATTGAGCCGGAGTCATTCGAAATGGTTACGATTTACTTCTCCGATATTGTTGGCTTCACGTCCCTTTCCTGCTGAAAGTACACCTTTGCAGGCAAGTCAGCATTTTTACTAATAAAATCTAACGTAGTTGGGCACGGCAAAAGGGAATCGAATTGAGAAAGGCGAGACACAATAGCCAAAATGGCAATAGCAATACAGCCATGCAAAGAAATGCTATATTTCGGAGCGCCTTGCTTCTCAGTTCCGTTCCCTGGAGCCTGCAAGTGGAAAACTTTTTTTCTTCTCAACTACATGTTTAGAGCTGGGAAACCGAAATGAAATGGGTTCACTGAAATGCAGATCAGTCAATCTAAAAGTAGAGCACGCAGACAGGAACTATCGTTAGAGCAATGGCTCGCCTTGGTCCAATTCCCCTGATTCTTACTCCTGCCTCTTCATGTTCTGTAGAGAAAGAAAAAACAACCACTCGTATCCTTTCCATTTCATTCCCTTATGATCCTCAAACCCTAAATGAAGAATGAACTTGAAGGGGAATTGACGGTGATTAAAATTAATCCGGATTTCAAGTCCCCCGCCGCGACGCGCTGGGCTGGCAAAGGCTTTTGTCTTTTCTTTCCTTGACACGCGACAGGGGGGACGTCTTTCTCTTTTCCCGTCGAGCTCTTCATCTGCAAATCTTGTTAGGCACGAGCGCCCAATCCCATAAATACATTTTGAGCAAGACGAAGACTTTCTCTGACAAATCCGTGCATTTACTTAACTGTGTGTCTTGCTAGTCGCGCTTGAGACGGGCGTGCTTTGCCGTTGTCCGTTGCGGCTTATGTATAAAATAGGAAATGACAAATGGCCTGGCCATTTTTTTCATATGATGTTAGCATCCGACAATTCTTAACAAAAAGAAACTAATTGACAGACATTTTCTTCTCCTCATTTCAGGTTGTCAATTTTCTTAATGATCTCTACACCATGTTTGATTCTATTATACGAGGCTATGATGTGTACAAGGTGGAAACGATTGGGGATGCTTACATGGTGGTAAGTTTGAGTGGAATATTGTTTTTTTTATTCCGTTTAGGTTTTGTACAACGCATTAAATTAATTTGAGCTTTTACTTCGATAATTTGCTGAGAAGTGTACTTCAATCGTGTAGAAGCTTAAAATCATTAGTTCTTAACGTAAAACCGTCTTGTCCTGTGAAATGTACCCACAACACTTGAGTTGCTCATCAACTGACATAATTTTCAATGCCAGGAAGGTCAACCCGCCCATATGCAGCAATGGCTAAGCAATTTTGTCTTATAGATTTTGAAATTTCAAATGTGATGCAGTAAAAGTAAACGCGCGTCCCATAAAATCTCACTACGTTTACACACCACCATGCCACCCAGTTATCCATTACCATTTAAACCCTGGCAATATTTTTCGAGTAACGTCTCCTTGAATAACACTTAAGATCCAGACCGACACTGTCAAAAGGCGGAACACTTACTGTTAGTAGACCCGGCACATCATACCACACCGACACCGACGGAACCGGGTAGAATTCACAAAATTCCGGCTCCTCTCATACACACACGGACCGGCTGAGCCCAACCAACTAAAAATGAAAGAGGAATGACACTTGCCACACTGTCTCGCCGCTGATCGGGGAAAGTGCAAGCATGAGAACAAATATAATGTGATGTGTGGCCGCCTAAAGTTGGGGCTTTACATTGTCTTTTCATCTCCAAAATATGTGCCTGCATAAATTACTTTAAACTCATGTCGTTACCGTTGCCGGATCATTCATAGTTCTGCCATTTGTGGGAAAATGCGGGTTCGGAAAGTGCCCTTGATGTGCAGACGTGCTTTGATAAGAATTAGGTACAGGATGCCTCATTTCCGTTACGTTGCGTTAGTTTATTAAACGCAAGGAAATGAATTGCAAGTTATCTGTGGAATTCAAGGCAAAAATTTAAAACGAAAGAGTGATTGATTGCAATGTTAACTTTTACATTGTTTGGTTAATGAAAGTTTAAAAGTTTGGTGAATTTGGTTATATTCGTCCGTGTAGCTTGTAATTATCTGATAACAATCACATGCGACCGATAAAGCAAACCTTCACAGCCCTAATGTTCTCTTGAAAAATTTGCATAGTTTTGCTGGGTTTTGTTTTTCCAGGCATCCGGACTTCCGATCCTGAATGGTGACAGACATGCAGGTGAAATTGCTTCGATGGCACTGGACCTTTTGACAGCAGTGCAGTCATATCGAATCATTCATCGACCAAATGACACACTTCAACTTCGAATCGGCATTCACAGTGGACCTGTTTGTGCTGGAGTTGTGGGACTCACTATGCCAAGATACTGTCTGTTCGGGGACACCGTGAGCTTTTTTCTTCGAATGTTGATTAATATTATTTGGAGTTTAGTTTTGTAGTTTGCTGACAATCCAACAATATTTTAATTTCAACAATATTAGGTTAACACTGCATCCCGAATGGAATCAAACGGAGAAGCCCTTAAAATCCATATCAGTCAGGAATGTAGAGATATTCTAGAAAGAATAGGGGGATACAAAATAAAAGAACGGTAAATCTAATCTGTCTATTTTGCATAAAGCGGGTGTATTAATCTTGATTTCGATTTCTTCACACACTTATGCAGGGGGAACGTTTACCTGAAAGGAAAGGGAAATGTGAATACATTCTGGCTTATGGGAGCCGTGGAAGGTGCCGTTAAACCCTGTCGAACTGATCTACCTGATCTCAAACCACTGTTCTGCAGACCAGCTGGAGGTAAACTCAACGCCATGCCGTTGCCAACTAGCTAAATGCCAAGTTTTAACCCTGACTCTGATTTTCGCATTCCTCATTCATCGCCTTTTTTCTCTTGGAGTTTGCGCGCACTCATTAATATTGGATCCGTATCTAGGCTTGTCTAGAAATAGAAGTCAGTATTAGTATTGAGTTGATTAGATTTATAATTTGAATATTGCTTCTTGCATAATCCTTGCCGAAATTCTCTCGTTTGTGCTTTTGCCTTCCATTACAACTTTATTCATCATCGCTTGTTGTTTTTGATTTTCCTTGGTTTTGGTTTAATAAACTGTAAAAATCTAAAGATTAGAATTACAACTCTTTATTTACGCATTTTGCCATTTTCCCCAGTATCTACCCCAACACCTATCGCCTCAATTTGTATTGATGGATTTAAACCTAATCATTTTATAGGACTTGGAGCTTTTCACGAACAAGCCAGTTTTCGTCGTCGAGCCTCGCCAAAAGTAGCTGGAAGTGCAAATGTTTCACGCCAAGGATCATTCTGTGCTGGACATGGAGGGGGTGGGACAACTCTTCTCAATACCAAAGGCTCAGCCCAGTACTTGCGGCGTCCCAGTTTTGATCCAGCCCTCCTTGCCGTTTCCCTGAAAAATGCTCAACTGAGTTCTGCTTTAAATTCCCCAAGTTCTACAAGCAACAACGCAGTCAGCAGTCAGCTTTTCTCAGCGGAAAGTCCTAATAGAACGCGACGAAGTTCATCCGGGAACAATAGTCAACATCAAGATGATTATTTCTTGGGGCGAAGGAGAAGCGGAAGTGCTAGTGTTGCAGGCTATGGAGCTGACAATTTCCGACATTCTGTCCCGGTTAATATGAAAACGGAATGCTGTGCTGTGACGATTGAGCCTCCGAGTGATTCTAGTTCCCCACAAAGCTCCAGCAATTCTCCAGTCAAGTCCAGCAAACCTCCAGGTTTTGTTAGCATTTCTGAACCTCCTCCTCCAAATTCTGAGCAAATCCCTCAGCCCCATCCCCAAATTCCATCTAGTCGAAAAAAAGTAGTATTTTCTCCGAGATCAAAGAAAGCATCCCTGGCTTCTGTGAGGGAGGCAAGGTCATTGGATTTACTTCCAAAGAGCGAAAATGGAAACCCTTTGCCGTCCCTTAGATGTCGAAAATTATCAAAATCCCTAGACATCCCTGAAGATATGGACCGATTTCTTCAGGAGATCGATTCAATAATGCCTGACGCAATTCCAGGGAAACTTGCAGGCGTTGTTGGTGATATACGCAGAGCTAGTTATGAAGGCGGGAATGGTATGTGTAATCATTTTGATGACTCAACAGATGACAGGGAGTCCACTAAATTATTAAATAGAAATGAAATTGTCCCCATCCAAATCCACCACCATCATCCCAATGAGTATCTTCAGCACGACGAAGATCTGGCAGATATTGAATCCAATGAAGAAGAAGAAGAGGATGAAATTATTGATGTGGAAGCTTGTGACTATGTCGAGCCCAGTGCCGGCGACCAGGCCCTCCTAAGTAACTCCAAAGGAAAAGATAAATGGTGTAAAAAAGGGAACAGTTCCTCGAAAGAGAATAGAAAAAAAGTACCAAATCAGGCGACGACGGGACCAGACAAAAAGCCCAATTCATCAGTTAAGAAATGGTTTCAAAATATTTTCAATGGGAACGGGCTGACAGGGAGTGAGGTCGGGGCAAACAATAGGAATTCCAACGCATATTTAAATCATTCATCCTCTCCGTCTGCATCTGGAGCTGGTGGTGTTGGTGAGGAATCTCAAGTCAAACTACTGGTGGATCATCCAGAGATTAATCAAACATCTAAACCCTTGAGTAGACTTGAGAGTGAAAGTGTTGTCTGAAATTATAAGGTTTTTAAATGTATTTCCCTTTACCTATGACTGCTTCAGGGTAGTTTGAGCCCTAACCAATCAAGTGGTACTAACTTCAAATAACGTTGATGTCAGTCACACAACTCATACTAGTCTCTCAAATACACCTCTTTCAAAACTGTTTAATGAAGGGAATATATGATTGAATGAAACATTGAATGACTTGTTCACTTTACGTATTTCCTGTCTTATTCTGTGTTGATGGCTTTCGGCGTATTTTATTTATACTTCACTTATTTTTGACACTTTTTTGAAATTATTGAAATCTATTGTAAACCTTATAGAATAAGATGTGCTGGTAAACATGTTAGGGCGAATTGCTTAGAAATTATTATACCGCGAAGTTATCTAAAGCAATCAACTATTATGACTTAAATATTAATAAATGTTCGAGTTTACCCTATTCAAGAAAGATGGTAACGATTACATGTCAATTCGTGTCCATATTTACTCTAACCGTGCTGTACCTGACGTGTCTCGACTGGAAATCAGTCACACTTTGTTTTGTGAGACTTAAATAAATATGTGATATTTATATTAAAACTTGGAAGTTATTGCCCAGCATGGACTTTCCCAGGGACTACGGTTCCTTGCCTAATATAATACAAGGAACTAAAATAAATAGTTGACTTCCAAATTCTTTAATATCCCAACATTTCGTTTGACTATCCTTGTTCTATTATAGTCCTTCCGAATCGTTAAAGAGAATATAAAATGTTACACTTTTCACAAGTCTTAACTCCAACATCACACTCTCAATAAGCTATTTGGAATTGACATCACCTAAAGTATTACAGTAGCCGTCCATGTAGATTGGATCGTGTCACTCTCGTGGACATCCTCGAGTTGCTGTTCCCTGGAATCTCATTCTGGTTTTCTTTCAGGGGATTCTAGAATCACAAATCATACGTATTGAAAGTTGACTCCCCGTATACTACACTCACTCCAGAAGAAGGCCACCACACAATTACCTTAACTTGAATTTGTGCTCGAATAATGGCAGCACGGAGCATCATTAGTTTCGTACGACGTTCATATTCTTGACCCATACGTAAAGATCTCTCAAAAGTTACGCTTCTCTGGTCAATGTTCTTAGCATACAAGATCTTATTATGTGAGTCTATTCTGGCTTGGATTTGTCCTTCCAGTATTAGTTGCATGAGTTCATTTTCAAGAGCAGCAACAGTAGTGTTGAAACTATCAGCCATTCGATTTAAATCGGCAGATGCGTACGGGCTAAAATACTGAATAAGTCCACGATTTCGGATTTGATTATACAGCTTTCGAATATGAGGGGCCAGGTAAATATCCAGAAATAAATTGTCCTGTAATTTAAACAAAATCGTATTACTAGTTTTCAATGCTAAAATTACCTAATGACTAAGCGCTTACCCGCATCTCATCCAGTAAGCGAAGACATGTTGCATACTTTGATTCATAAAACTTGAATATTATATCGCGAATTTGAGGTTCTAATTCGAGAAAGAGTTTAAAGGAGCTGAAATAAAAATACAATCGTTTATTACCCATTCTAATATACTCTCTCTCTCTACTTTATCTTATAGAGCAAACTACCTGCTGGAAATGACATTCTTTTGCAATTCCTCTCGGTCGAATGTAGCTAGTGCACAAAGACCTCCGTACACAGCAATATTATTCTGGGAGATCAGGTCTGTGAAATCGCAGTGATCAAAATTGGCTTGAAGAAAATATTTTGCGGCGGACTTGTACTTCTTTCCAGCCAACTCTGCCAAGCCAGCCGCACACCGTAGGCGAGTCGAGATCGTGGCAGTGTTATCTTTACCGGTAGCCGGCTAAAATAAAAATAAGTGATTCATACAATCAAATAAAAAATATTAAAATGCGATCGTAAGGTTTGTGCTTGCCTTTGGGTCTAAACCATCCGGTGTGTTCTCTGCCTTCGCTACGTAATTTAAGACGTGTGCCCAATTCTGAAGATAAATTGATACCTACAAAAGGAAGACATAATACACTGAACGTTCTGAACTCAGTATTGTATTTAATAATCTGAAGCTTGCTCACCTTAATCACATTCAGACACATATTCACGACGTGTTTCGCTGATGTACAATAGTCTCGGGCCCTTGAAAAGCACTTCAGAGCATTTGTCATGTCACCAGTTTCCAAATAGTGTTCCGCTAAATCATCATGGCCGCGACGAATGCTTTCTTTAATCGAATTGGACTTGTAATTTTTCAGGTCTGCATCCAATTTTTCCAATTTGAGGGCAGATTTCTTTGACTTCTGCTCAATCCATTGCATGTCCATTTGTGGTAATTCAGCTGGAGCCGCTCCACTACCTCCCGTGACATCGGGGAGGGGACACGTTCTATTTTATGAAGGCCCGTTAAATAGTTGTGCTTGCGACAGCCAAACTTTAATTCAAACTTTATATTATAATAACTTACAAAACAGCATCTCGTAATTTCTTGTGCAGCTGTTGGTACATTGACACATTGAAAGTCCCTTGAACGTGGAGAATTGCCATTTTGAGTGCTTCAACGCGAAGTGGTGGGCAATGATCCGCAATATGCAGCAGTCGCAATAACCGAGCCATTCCTGCATAGTTGTTAATGTACGTTTCCAAATCCTGAGGAAGACAGAATTAAATCAACAAATAGAATAATTTAATAACACTGGCACTAATTATAATTTATTCCACATCGTGTAATCGTAATCGCAAACCTAGTACACGTAGATTACGCATTCCCCTGTTAGTTGTACCCTTAAACGCGTGTCACAATTGCAACTAAAAATTCAAATTTACCAGTGACGGATTGTTCACGACGAAAGCCTCTTCCTCCGCTGCATTGTCATTTTCTTCCGGTGGCAAGTCAATTTGCATAGGCTCCACCGAATTGTAGTCTGACCCAGGCATCATATGTCTTCCTTGAGTTAAAAGTTGACCTTGCTAACTGTTTCAAACTACTGGTAACAGTACTAAACGATGGATTCTGCAAGTGTGTAAATTATAATTTTGCTCGTAAATTGACACGCCAAATACTAAATTGTGTGGGTTTGGCTGTTTCAAATCCCGGCGCCGCTGCATCCCATTTCCCTCACACAGAGCACACATGGATTTCATGGCTGAGACGGCGCGGGCTTCGAACCTTCAGCGGTGGGCATGGCGATTGGCCAACGAACGGCGTCCTTCATGTCCGTAAAGGGCGCATAATAATAATTTGCAACAAGTGAACAGGAATAATAATTAAGAACTACCTAGTTAACACACACGCACACATTTTTCATCAAGGGGTCATACAAAAGAGTTCAAGCTTAGAAAGATGAAATGCGGGCGGTTTCTGGTGTTGACCTAGTGAGTGCTGCACTTCAAACCTCCCTTGCTCGTGCTCAAAAAAGATTCAACTTGAGCAATCCCGGGAGTATAAGTAAGAAAAAATTAAAAAAAGAAAAGAAACTTGAAAATAAGTTGAAAAAAAGATTTGCTCGTTTCGGCAAGGATCCAATCAATCAGCCCCTTTCATCCTCATCTCCAGGTTTTGAGAGTAGTGATTTTTCTTTTGGTGACTGGAATACAGATTCCGTAAAAAGTTTTCAAATTGAATTTGAGCCTGTTCAAAACGAGTTTTCGTCATTTTTATCTAATTTAAAACAAAAGTACGTTTGCTTAAATCCAAGAAAAAAAGTTAAAAAAGTGGACAAATGCGTAGGAGTTGGGGCTAAAGTGAATGGGTGCGATAAGAAATATTTAAAAAATAATTCGTCGTGCAGTGAAACTCGGCCACTTTTGAAGTCTTCGCCGGAGGGGACGGGCAGTGCTTCTGAAAAAGATGACGATGTTGATTCGGGACTAGGATTAGAAATATTTCCAACCAATACCATTTCTCTCCTACAGCAGTTTCGGAAAAAGAGGTTGGAGGCTCGGAAAGAAAAGAAACGGAAGAAGAAGGAGGCCAAACTCTTGGAGGAACAGAAACTGAAATTTTCTAAATTGAAAGAGTCCAAAAATAAGAGAATGAGGGATATGATGAGTATCAGTGAAAATGGCAATGGCAGTAGCGAGTCGCAGAGCACGAACCCTGTTTTACCGGAACCAAAGATCGTTCTTTACCCGAGAGAGAGAATTGTTCAAGGGTGGAAACAGAAACATCATTTTGGATGTGGATTTCATAATTTGGGCAATTCATGCTATATGAATGCAACGTTGCAAGCATTATTTCACACCCCATCATTTGTCAACTGGCTACTTCATGATGAAGAACATACTCGTGCTTGTCGTTCAAGTGAGTTTAAACATTACTGTCACTTGTTCGGCCACCATAATATATTGGAATAGGAATACTGATTGGTTGACCGGTTTTCTTTTTTGTGCGCTTTTATCACTTGCGATTTTACTCACTGCAAGTCAACAGGAAGTCAAATATGATTTAAACAGTATGTAGGTATTAAGATATTTTAATGTGGTACTCAAGAAAAGAAGCCTAGTTTTGCGTTTATTTCTCACAATCGATGTGCGGTCAATAGCTTGTTCGACGTATTGTAAACAGAAGTTCAACTTGGATGAACAAGCAAATTTCAACAACATATTTGTTTTATCTAGATCAAACCTACATGCAATGTATGGTATGTGCTATGGCCAGCACTCTGAAGGACTCCCTGAATCGTCTAAACAATGTAATCAGGCCCATACAAGTACATAACAAATTGAAAGGTAAGAAACTCATGCTTTGAAGCCGACGTAACTTGCGTTACCTTTTCTAGATGCAATGCTGTTGAAATCTAAATTTCATTCATCATTCATGATTTTGTACATTTCCATTTTTAGCAATTTGCAAACACTTCACGCATGGTCGACAAGAAGACGCACACGAATTCTTGCGTCTCCTTCTTGAATCGATGGAACGATCATATTTGAATGCTATTAACGCTCTTCGTATTGACAATCGTTCCCGGGAAACAACACCTTTGGGTCAGATATTTGGAGGATATCTAAGAACCGAAGGTAAGACATTAATTTCATCTGTTTTTGTGTATGCATGTGTGTGTGTGCTTGATTTGCAACTAGCTCAATTGTGAATTTATTTGCAGTCACCTGTCTGAAGTGCAACTCCATTTCGACCACATTCCAGCCTTTAGCTGAGCTTCAGCTCGACATCAGACATGTTACAACACTTGAAGATGCGATGAATAATCATTTCAAGAAAGAAAGGTAAATGGGAAATTTAATATAGATATTATAATGGCAGTTGCAATTTCACTGACGTTTTGCCACCAGTTTCTAAGTTTTATGCTTATTTGATGCCCTAGACTGGATAATAATGATTACAAATGCGACAAGTGTCACACGTTGAGCCCAGCAACTAAACAGTTCTCCCTAGAAGTACCCCCAATTGTCTTGTGTTTGCAACTTAAACGCTTTACGTTATCTGGTGGGAAGATCAACAAACCTATTCATTGTAATCAGCGTTTGAACTTGGACCGGTTCCTTCATAAATCCCTCCGACAAAATCATGCGGTAATTGGTTTAATTAATCCGTATAATTCAGTTTATTTTATTTGATGTTTTTTTTACTTCTAGAACGTTCAGTATCGACTTGTGGGTTTAGTGACTCACATTGGATCTTCTCCGAATTGTGGTCACTATACAGCCATCGCTGAAGCTTCTAATGGGAATTTCTACCAATTCGATGATTCACTGGTCCGAGCAGTTTCCCTCCAAGTCGCGTTAAACACGGACGCATATGTGATTATTTATGAAATGGAGCCAAATGGCCAGGCATTCAAGCAACCACATACAACTCCAAATGGCTCTCCTATCCCTTCATCTGTAAATAACTTCAAACCCGTAGGATTACAGAATGGAATCAAGCCAAGTTGTACGATATCCCGGTCAGATGGTTCATTTCCTTTTGAACATAAGAAAATAACTAACCCATTCTTGAAAACCAACATTGTAAAGTCTTCGGAGAATGGAATCAGCAAGCCTAGTACTCCAGGAAATTCGCAAAATCGTTTGCTCAATGGCTTCAATTCTCCACTATCGTCTACACCCAGCAGAGAAAGGTGGGTGGAATAAGTTTTTCATAATTTGTTGGTTTGCGTTAACAAAATTAAATAATTCAAAACTCTTGTTTCAGGACTACAATATCATTTGGCTTCAACAAGAGCGCTTCTGCCGGGAGCTCTAGCTCTGGACTCTCATCGAACCCGAAAATATTGTTCAAAAATCCACATGCTGTCATCCAGCCAACATCTTCATACCTTACGAACTCTGTTCGGTCAAGTATGATGAAGCAAAGTGAAGATCCAGATTCTAATGAGTCGGATACGAGTCTCACTCAAGAAAATGGAAAATCGCTGGCCAAAGCTAAAGCCGCCAATTCGCTTTCACAAATTCCTCGTCGGATTGAACTACCAAACAGGTTTGGCGGGACAAAATCCGGTCAAGCAAAAAGCTCATCACCGCAACCTGTCTTTAACAATGGAGCTCGGTGTTCTGGAATTAAAACAGCTTCAACTGCTAAAATGACTACAAATGGCCCCTCCAAACTAGTCGCTTATGATACTGACGAGGAAAGTGATGAAAAGCCTCCAACTGATACAGAGTGTGAACCCAGGAATGCCGAGGAAGGAAAAAAAGCAAATCAGGACGAAGTACGCCCTCCATGTGCGGCTCCTGAAAAGTCATTCTTCCCTATTTTTAACAGATCTATAAAAAGTTGGGCAGGAAATGATAGTGTTCTGTCTATGATTTCGGGAAATCGAAAGCGCAGTTTAGAAAAGAGTAAAGAGGACTTGCAAAACGAAGAGTTCGATACTGGAAAGGTTAGCACGGCATGGATTATTGTTTAATACGAGTTCAAAGCCAAGCTTCAATATTGTCTCTTTTACATTTTCAGGTGAAAAAGTCAAGGAATAATTCTAGATCTAAATCTAGATCGCCGAGTCGTGAGTCTTCTCGTAATGCTGACAAAACAACTCCCAGTCCAAATAAGTTCCAACAAGCTGAAGACAATCGACACTCAACAAGCAAAGATCAAAAATCTAATCAACACCAAACTCCCACCTCAAGGTCGTCATCTTCATCAAAGTCACCCGTTCCTTTCCCAAAGCCGATGAACGGTTATCATAATAGTCACAGGAGTGATGATGGTAGCCGCCGAAGTCATGACAGGGATAGCGGTAATGGTAGCGGAAGCAGTGGTAGTTCGAGCGCTAGTAGATCAAATAGCGCTTATTTTGCTCGTAAAGGGTACAATTACAAAAACAATTACGGCTACGATAATTTCAAGAGACATAACAGTAACTCAGGATATTATCCCTCCTCGAATTACTCGAATTCTGGCTACAAGTTCAAGAATAATTATCACAGCAGTCACGGCGGATGGAGGAGAAATGGCGGTGAGCCTAGGTACGGAAGTAACAGTTACTACAGGAGGGGACGGTAGATTTTGACTTTAGATTGCCATGATGAGATGGCATTTTGGCACTTGAGCTCTAGGGTTACTACTGTTGGTGTTACTAGGTATTGAGCTGTGTGGTACAGACATTAGGACTTTTTGTAAGAAAAGTTGGAAAACCTGGCGTGGGTTTTTTTTATTAATGAAACATAACGCGCGATATATTTATTATATTGATGATATATAATTGTCCATAACTTTTATTTCCATTCGGCTCGGCTATGAGTTGAGTACAGTACTGCCTCAACGTGCGGAGTAGACTTTGGATGGTTATAATAATTCTTGCCTTTAAGAATTGGCGACGCGCTTTGGCGCCAGTGTCTGGTTCTATCCGTTCATCAAATGTGGGCTATTTGGACTATAATTTTCATAACTTGATTTGTTGGAATGTGTTAAGTTTGATTACTAGCCTAAGGTTTAAAAATGATAGATACAATTCTAACAGTAAAAACTCTTGTCCAATATAACTTTGACTTTGCTTTTAATTGGTCTGGTCTTACTTGTACTGATAATCGGTCGACTTAAGGCGTCATTTTAACTTGAATGTAGTTAAGTTTCTAACGGTGATACATGTCGTACCTCTCTTGCAGAATTATAAAAGTATGCATTGATTAACGCCGTTTTAGTGATTATAGTAGTAAAAGTAATTTTTGACATCACTCATCGTCATTTTGCGTATGTGATGTGCATGAATGATTACATAAAGCCAACACTCATTGTGTTGAGCATATGAATGAAATTTTATTGTACATCAACGTCTCCAAATTTTCAAATTCCTTGATATGTGAGAGAAAGCCAAAATTTGACTGACTGAAAGGCCTGTTGGTAAAATTGTCTCCTAATTTTTTTGTTAAGTTGAACTAAAGGAGAAATTTCTCTCCCAACTGCCTCCAAGTTGGTTGACTCCCTTGTGTGGCGTCTGCGTTAAGTCCAGTCGGTATTTAAATTTTAAATACAATTTAATGAAAACGATGCATACATGGACGTGCATCTGCTGACTCATTTGTAAGCTATTGACTGATCGCATGGAGTTTCATAATTGTACTTGTACGATAAAACTAATTAAAACACTCGACTTGAAATCGCGAAATGTGTAAGCTGTTTGCTGTAGACTTTAATTTTATTGTATTGTTAATCGACGCCGTGAAATGCACCTACATATATTCTGCTAATTATACAAAATTCCTATGTACTTTTTTCTACTACTTAAACAATGAACCAAGTTAAAAAATAAAGGCTAAACTAATAGGCAGACGTGCGTGAACGCAAACATTTTGATGGTTTGAGCAGTTTTCAGTTTTCTACCGAGATGTCTTTTTCCCAACTGAACATTACTTTAAGGCAACTTATTTTAGTGAGGCGGTAGGCGTTTATTGGCGTCAATTTATTGGTAAAGCCTTTCTTAGCTTACACAGAAATTATGCTAGAACTTGTGTTTTATAAATAAACAAAATATTACAAAATATTTAAAAAAACGCGAAGAAAGGGTAGGATGTTATTTAGCCCAGCTCTTCCAGTGCTGCAAGAGTATTTTGCGCAATACGGGTGTGATGTTTTGCGGGGATAAGGGATGAGGACTTGGGTGCACTTCTCGAACCTCGCCTAACTTCATTATTAGGACCTGTAATAAATTACTTGATTGTATTAACTATCTCAAAGTTGCTCAACTCTGCGTGGTAAACATTGCTTCTACAGTTCAAAACTCACAATTTAGAGGGCAAATCAAAAATGGACTTACCGTAATTTACGTATCGGCCCTCAGAAATATCCACTGATATTAGCAGAAGCAGTGAAATGCAGAGAACGATACGGAGTTGTAAGCGCATGCTGAAATAGACTAATTTGGAATTGGATACTAAACTCAAAATCTGTACTGGATTTTCTAATTTAAATTAGAACTTTGTTTTGAAAATAGTTCAGCAAGATCAATTGGCTAAATTTGGCGTTTTCTGCTCAGGCCCCTCATCTTATATTCGCTTTTGAGCAGGATACAGAACAGATAAGTGTGGCGAACCAGTTTGGAACTTTGTTATCAAATTACTAATTAATTGGCAATAATTTAATTAGACCGAAACTGCTCGTGCAGCGCGAAAACGAACCTCAAAAGATATTAATACGATACGAGCAATTTAATAATGTTGTTGTGGCCTTGCATTAAACGCAACATTAATTGAATAATTGCGGTGAAGAGTGCAGCAGATAGATAAGCAAATGCCTAAGTTTGGTTTAAGATAATAAATAGCCAAGTCCCAAATAATCTTTGCAAATAATCCTTCCAGAACCACTAACCACAAGAACGAGCGTGAACGGTTGATCATAATTGAGACGGAGATAATAAGACGAAATCAAAAGGCGCCATATCATTCCCTATGCCTGTCAATATGCGACACAAAATAATTTTCCAAGAAAAATCTTGATGTTCGTGAATTTACCGCGGTAAGAAATTTATTCGAAGCAATTATACACAAATAAATATACATCCTTACATACCAAAGTTACTTTACATGGTCAGGTGTCAGGTGCTAATCCCGAGTGATTTGTGCGGCACAAGATATAAACTTATGACATTTCGCTATCACTACCTATTAAATAACATGATTTTCTTGAAATGGGATGTATGGTCCAACTCTAACAACGAGAGTTAGTTGAGTTAGACCGAACGTCTGTCTTAGAATCCACCAAAACGTTGACTGAATATGGAAACAAAGTCCACAGTTTCATATTGGCCAGGTGTTGGTTCTGGTGGTGGTGGAAAAACCAGAGGCGGATTAATGGAAAATATAGGTGTATTAGGTGGAAACTGGTGTTGGCTATTTTGTGTCGCTGGCATGGCTGCTGCATGGGTAGGAGCTTCTACATTATTTTGGACGGGGTTCCTAAGTGTCCCTGCGGTTGATCCGATGGCTTCAGTCTCAGGAGCTGCAAGTTCCGGTTGGGGATAAACACGATACTTTTTACCTTTTACCTTCGGTGGCCTCCATTCACGTTGCTCCTCATTGTGTTTCTCCTTATGACTTTTCAATGTGCCGCATTGAGAAAATGAGGCTCCGCATATATCGCACATGTATGGCTAAAATTTTAAAATATGTATTTCAATACCTCAGAATGGTAAATTTAATTCACATAGTACTTTGCAATACCTTTTCACCAGTGTGTGTTCGTCGGTGTCTGAGCATAGTGTAGTTTCTGAAAAACGAGAGGTTACATTCTGGGCACTTGTGCTTGCGAATTCCTTTGTGAATAGCTTCATGACTTCGCAAATCACTCAATCCAACTAAAATCAGAATTGAGAATTATAATGATCACCAACTAACATGACCCACAGGAGAGACAGGAGAAAACAATGCGAAATGTTAATGTTTAATACCAAATGCTCGATCGCAGAGCTGGCATTTGTAAGGTCTTTCCCCACGATGAGCCCTCATGTGCTTCTTGTAATTTCCTGGAGAAGCAAAACTGTTTATAAAAATCTTACTCTACGACGCGACAGTTGCTTAAAACTGGAAAGTAACTTTACCTGACGTATAGAACCCTCTCCCACACTCTGCGCACAAGAATCTCTTCAGTCCATGATGCACAGCAGCACGATGCTGCATTAGAGTTGACTTTTGAGTGAACGACTTATTGCATTCTAAGCAAGTGAATGGGCGCCGACCTTTGCAAATCAGGCCATGACGTAGAAGCGTGCGTTGCTGTGTGAACTTCTTTTTGCAATCCTGGCACAAGAAATAGAATTCTGAAATCAAGAAATCCAAAATTGTTTTAAAATGTTTAAGTCCAACGCACACATACACAAATTATCAAAATTTACTAAACAAAATGTTAAAACCGTGGTTTGCTTACCTCCGTCAGATCCTTTCACAAGTGGAGGCTCAGTACCGTGTGCATTTCTAACGTGATCAATGAACTCTTCTATCACAGTAAAATTCGATTCACAATCTGAACAATTATATTTTCTATGGTTGCTCATGTGGATCAAGGCAAGTCGTTGATTCGTGAAAACTTTCTGGCAATGGTCGCAAGAAAACTGCAGCGCCCCTTCTCCATCCCCGCTTTCGCCTTCAGAAAGCAAAAATCAAAATCAAGCTCTAAGCTCAGACTTTTGCACACTCGCGGCATACCGTTTAACTTTGCAATGTTATCCAACTCGAGGAAGTGGCATTTCCTTTCATGATATACTAACTTATCGTGTCTAGAGAATGATTTCCAGCATCCTGCAGCGGCACAGCTAAATGGTTTCTCCCCAGTCTACAAAAAATGTAGATATGTAGAAAGGCAACACTTCATGTTAAGAATTGGCAAACTTACGTGAAGTCTGAAATGCCGAATAAGGTCCCGCTTGCTTAAAAATGGTTTGGAACAAACTGAGCAATGAAATTTATTGGTAGACGGGTTCTTTTCAACTGTGCTCAGACCCGCCCGCATTCTTTCAACTAGAATAGTGAATAGCATTAGTTTCGCCAATTTATTTGGTAAATCGATTACTTACAATTACGCAATTCTGCTGGCGCTGTTGTACCTCCAGGCTCATCTGATGCTGTCGTATCAAAAAATACACGTTACTTGGTTTATGGTTTACAACAGTTGTGCCTATCCTAATAAACTTTCACATTTTAACTGAATTTAGTTAAATTAAACCTGCAGATAAACTTGCGCTAGCCATGGAAGTAGGATATTTCCTTGGCCGCCCACGACCTCTTTTCGCAGTTGCGCTTGGAGGTGGTGGAGCGTAGTCAGGGTCGGAGTCAATTTCTAAAAGTATTTAAGATTGAGAATGGCAATTCAAGAACTAATGTACGGGTGCAATACAGTACGTAATAAAAATTTACCGGACCTCTCATATCAGGCTTGATGTCGGAATTGTGCTGAAGCGGGTCCGGATCTAAGGTAGGCAGTTCTGCAAATGATTTGTTTTCAGAAGGGTTACAAATGACTACTGCGAGAGATCTCCCACCATGTATTTTGGCACTATGCTTAGTTAAAATGTCTTTCCTTGCAAATTTCATGTCACACAGGTTGCATCCAAAAGGTTTTTCTCCTGCAGAATTAAACGTGAACAATCTATAGATTGGCAATAATTGCTTACATTTCCATACCCGTGTGTGTTAAATGGTGGCGCTTTGTATCTCTCTTTTTTGAAAACTGCCTTGGGCAATCTGGACACATAAACTTGTTTGTTTCGGGATTCCTCACAATTTTAACTGTGCCGAGTGATTCAATTGCTATAAACGTTAAAATAATCAAATTACAACACCGAACTAGCTCAAAATCACGTTTTGACACTAGTACCGTCCAAATCCTCAATGTTTTCGCTTGATCCCATTGTAGTATCTTGATCTTCAGTTTCTTCTTGTTGAATTCTTGCAGCAAGTCGCGGACTTCTCTTAGAATTAAGTGTGCGCTCGGGTTTCACAAACAAGAGGTCGGAATGGTCAAGCAGAAGATCATCTTGGCAAATAAAAAACCAAAAAGAATTATGACTTCCAACCAAAAACAAACTATTTCATAAAAATTTGGTATTATACCAAAATCTTCTTCGAATGGTTCTTCCGGAGGTTCCCAAGTTTCATCATTTTCATTGTCGTTCACTTGTTCAACAAGAATAACTTCTACACCAGCCTTCCCAGTTTTCAAAGGTCTGCCAAGTTTAGTTGGAGAATTTCTCTTCTCTTGAAAGTTTTTGTAAGCTGTGTAAAAACATAACATGAATTCAAAAATAATCTCAACAACAACGTCAAGTGTATTTAAATAATAATAATAGGGCACTTACAATTTGTTTCATCATTTCTGAACCCTGTCCAAGCAATCAAGGATTCTAGCTCATTGTGCATGAGATTCAATCGTCCGCTCAGAAGATCCATTCTATCTCTGATTTTCACCATCTCCTTTTCAACTTCGGCAGCGGTTGTAGCAGAAGATTCAGCGATTAACTGTTGTCGAGTAATTTCGTCTTTATTAATAGCAAAGACCTGAGCATCTAGTTTTTCCTTGTCTTGGATTCTTGTTTGCAAAAGGCAAAGACGACCCCGTAATTCGCTGATTTCATTTCTCCAAGGATCCTCTCCCCCGAATCGAAAGGACTTTATCGGTGATGAGACCGTGGCGGCTGCCGTGGATGATGAACATGGCCCATCAATACTCTGTTAAATTACACATCAAGTATACAGTTATTAAATTAATTACTACAATAATCTGACTCAACTTTAGGTGTTAACACTGGCACTTTCTTACTTTTCCAATTTCATTTGACATCTTTTACGGGTGTAGGGTTATAGGATGGCCAAACACACTTTGAAACTGCTATTATTTTCAAATCTTCAAATTATGTATTAAATGAAATTAATACCTAAACACAGCATATGAAATTTAGTCTTTCGACTTATTTTGAATCCCAAAAATATCAAACTTTCCTGGGCATACACAGGCGAACAGAGCTCGGGGCCGCACACCACAACAGGTGCACAGCTGCGGGACTACACACAAACTTAACATTCTTTCAATGGGCCTCTCTAAATTCTAGTTATATTTGCCTTCTTGGTCCGCTCAGAGTCCATAAGTAAGCGCAATAATGTGTTACCATAAAAGTAGCAAAGCGATCATTGTTTTCGCTCGATATATCTTTGTCAAAAAACGTTCCCTCTTATCTCCGTACAGGGAAGTGGCCACTGCGCTTTGCTACAAAATTAAAACCGGCATGCACAGCGTGGCGTAAACAATTTTAATTACAAAACGTAAACGTAATTTAGTCTGTAAGAAACGTCACCAAGTAAATGTTAAGTAAAATTTGAGAGAATATATCTTAGATCATAAGGAATGCATGCTGTATGTGTACATATTATACCCAAAGGGCTCAAAGGAACATATTCTGCTGATATTACGAAGATGGGGAGGGGATGGATATGCGGATATGCCGCACTTCCTTTGCTATGGTGACCGAACGTACTTTATTTCAGAGTAGTACTATTTTTTAAAGGCCTGTACTATTTAGAAACCAAGTCCTATTTTTGTACTACTTTTTAAAAACATGTACTATTTGTACTTTTTTCCAAATTCCAAAATAACAAATAACAGGACGTCTTAATTACTGCAAATGCGAACAGAAATGTTCAAAAATCAAGGATAACTAATTCATTGCAGGAATTATGGTACCGAAACCGAATTCGTTGTAGGTAGAATGGCAACGAAACTGAATTTGTTGTAGATAGAATTGTTACCGAAACCGAATTCGTTGTAGATAGAATGGTACCTAAACCAAATTCGTTGTAGATAAAAGGACATTTAAAAAGTGTACTATATTTGCTCGAGAAAAAATCGGTCACCCTTTGCAAATAAAGTCGATATTTGCAGGGCACCTTCCATCCAGCTAAGCTATGATACTTGAAATGAGCAGCATTAATACAGGCGGGATTTGTCTGTAGAAATCAGTTCAAAGACAAGATGTGAGCGACAAGATCCAGATTCTACTAATTAAAGTTAATATTTTCCTTGAAATTGAATCTACAAAGCAGATTACTTAAAAGTAGGTTTAACAGCAAAGATGGTTTTTGTTGCATTAAATTGCTCCACCATCGAGTAGTTTGCTACAACTCTCAGCTCTCGTCAGACCTGCGGAGGCGCCTAAATTCAAACTGCCAAAATACTTCGTAATCGATTTCACTTTTGCTGTTGTGTCCCTAATGTGTCGTCATCGATTGTAATTAGAAGTTTTTCACCCAGCCCATCAGTAAGGTAATCTGTCTGTGTGATCAAGTCATAGTAGAAATACAGTGAATTGCGAATTGTTGTATTGTACCAATTGTTCGTGGTGGTAGAAGGACTATTAACGCAAGGTCAGCGTCGCAGTTGTCCCTTTTACGTTCAGCTTGGCGTCAGCTGATGCTGCTGCGCTGCGCTGGAGTGAAATTTTGGACTTGTAATTAGGGCATTCATTTTAATTCCACTATCAAACACCACCCGTAGCCAAGATGGGTAAGGGTTTCAACAACTACATGTGTAAGAAATTCTTCCATCCAGCATCTCGAGACAATTTAAAGCGAGTATGGATGGCAGAGCAGAAAACTGCAGCCAATCTGAAGAAACAGGAGGAACTAAGAGTTCAGTATGAGAAGGAACAAGATCTCTACAATAACAAGTAGGTGGTGCATTTTTATTTTTAAGTGCGTTTATTAATTTGAACATTGGCCTCATTACGTATACGTGCATAATGAATAGACGTTAAAATTAAACCTGCTTGTGATGGACTTCATTTACGCCTGCCATCTGTTCTTCTAACATTATTTGTTTAATGGTTTTCAGGGCCATGCTGAGCAAGGAAAGCAAGGAGAAACTAAGCGTAAATTTCCTTTACGAGCCTCCCCCAGGCACTAAACGTGAAAGAGAGAAGGAAGATGGCGAAATTAAGTTTGAATGGCAAAGAAAGTTCAACGCTCCCCGTGAAAGGTTAGTCTTAGCATCTGCAGTCAGTAATTTTCTTTTCTATTCTAATGCTAAATAATATTTTTTTAGCTACTGCAAAGGAGATGAAGAGATTCGCGATCAACCTTTTGGAATTCAAGTACGCAATGTTCGATGCATCAAGTGTAAAAAGTGGGGTCACATCAATACAGGTAAATCTCAAAGTGTAATTGCTTTGAATTTTAGTATTTGATTTTAAAAAACCCTAACCTTTTATTTTTGGTTACATAGATCGAGAGTGTACTTTGTACGGAGTCGCTGGAGATTTGTCAGGTGTTGAAATGGACCCACTTTTGCTCATGCATAAAATGCGCGAAGAAGGTCTCGCCATTAAGCAAAGCGTATTAGGAGTCAGACAAAATGCCCCTGGACCTAACCAAGTAAGTCAAATCTGGTTTGAATTGTTTTGAGCTACAAGTTTTCTGATCCTGCGTTGAGTTTTAATAAACTTGGTTTAGGTATTTCAATTTGCAGTTACCTTTTCATTATATTAGTTTAGTTCAAAAATTAGGTTTCTGAAAATCAATTGGCCATTTCAATTTAATTAATGTGTAACCAATAATTCCTGCAGGAATTACTGGAAGAAGCTGAATGTGTTATGGAGCAAAATGACAGAACCGAAAGAGTGCGAGAAGATACCGAAAGGTTGGCAAATAAAATTGAAGAGGATTCCGAACTAGACTTTTTGAAAGCACTCTCGACCAAACAGAAGAAGCAACTGCTAAAGTAAGTCTACATGTTGTTGTATTTTTTGTGCAATTTCATGTGCAAAGATCTAAGCCGTACATTTTTTCTACAGAAAACTTGAGAAATTGGAAAGAAAGTCGAAGAAATCCAAAAAACATGATCGTGAAAGGAGCCGCAGCCGCGAAAGAGACCGAGACGGCAAAAGGAAGTCTAAGAAATACCGGAAGAAAGATGACGAACGTCGGCGTGATCGTCGTGGTGATAGCAGCAGTCGAAATGACAGGAAGCATCGATCAGTAAAGTCCGAGAAATCCAGAAGAAAATAAACTTTTATCTGCTGTCACATCCTGCATTGACCCGAATATCCGTGACTTGATTTATCACCCAACAGAAGGAAACCCACAGAAATAAAATTTCAGTGAAGTTTTTGCACATTTTGCATTATTTTCCACAGGAGGCAGCCTCAGATAATGCGGATTTTAGCTTGACCGGAAGGGAAATTGTGGTTTACGAAACGATGTATTTAAAGAGTTCTGGTGTGAACTCAACTAGTTTTAATTCTAATTTGTTCTATCAGTTTCTGCAAAAATGAGGTCTGCCATTGTAGTGTTAATTTTTACTATCGGTTGTTGCACCGTCCCTGATGTTAGTGCGAGGTATAGGCGCTTCTATGGCCAGGTCAGAATATATTGTATTGATTGATTGTGTACATTTCTTTCCAGTAAATTTAGTAGTGTGTGATTATCGAGCATTTATTTGGTAACGGCGTTGATTGTGACAAAACGGCACTGTGAAATATTTTGAAATAAATACAAAATTGTTAAGGAATATTTGTTTGAAATGGGGCTACAATTTGTGCACAGTTGCTATTAATTTTCCAACGTTTACATTTTACCTACCCAAGTCATTTACATGTACCATTTCAATATAGGGTCAACAGACCGAAGACTCACAAATCCAGCAACGACCACAGCTTCAAACAAAGCCATTTACATACGAACAAGAAACTTCGCAGACCCAACAGAGGCCACATGTCCAAATCCAAACCAAACCGCTTGCTGTAAACATTAATCAATATCAGCAGCGCCCGCAACTGCAAACAAAACCGTTCCACGTTTCACAAAATCAGCAACGACCAAACAGTAACCAGCAGTCACAGTCAAGCGGTGAGGATCTTTCTGACGAAAATGACTTGCAGCAAACTCAACAGGCACAAAATAACCAGGGGATAGACAAGTATGAAGAGGGCCAATCACAGTGGGTCCAAGACGTTGAGACCTACAAACAGGAATTGGATAAAAAAGCTGAGAGCAATGGACACAAACAACCAAATTTACAAGACGCGAAGGTTGTTTCTGAAGAAAATAAGAAAAAACCATGGTATATTCGTCTCAAAAACTGGGGATCCAAGAAAATTGATCAGTTGGGTTAAGCTCCAATTGGAAATGCCAAGGATTTTCGAATCATGAATGAAACCGAGCTGTGGTGTTTGAAATAGTTTTAAACTTTGGAATAAAGACAAGAATTAAGACTTCAACTTGAATTGTATTTTGTTTTGTATTCTGCAGGGCACACCTGTTTTGTGGGCTGCAATTTTCCCAAATTACTTGCAAGTTCGTTAATCGTACCCGCGCCCATACAGATAACCAAATCTTCCGAATTTGTGGTTTTTATCAAATGTTGAGCAACTTCCTTGAATTCCTGGAATAAACGAGCGTTTGCGCTTTTCAAGTAAATGACTTTCGCCAATTCAGATGTCAAATCTCCTAGCTTTTTCCCAGAAGGTTCATAAACCGGAAGCAAAATAACTTCATCCGCGTGGGAGAAACAATTTGAGTATTCCTGAAAAGTATCAGCCAGTCGGGAGTTTCGATGTGGTTGATGAACTGCGATCAATCTTCCTTTGCAAATCTGCTTAGCTGATTTCAGCACTGCTGCAATTTCGGCAGGGTGATGCGCATAGTCATTGAATATTTGCACATTATTTTCCCAAGTACCAGTCAACGCAAAACGCCTTTGAGTTCCTTTAAAATTGGCCAGCGTTTTCCTTACCATTTCTTGATCTAATCCAAGAAAACTTGCAACTGCAATCAGGACTAAAGAATTCTGAACATTATACTCTCCGTATGCAGAAAGCATAAAATCCTTCCAGTTCCAGTCTAAGCTTGGCATGCCAGAGCAGCCAGACATGTTCACGTCAAATAGCATTCCGGATTCTGTAAATCTGATATTCGAAGCGTGAATATTAATGGCATCCGAGTGCTGCTGTCGAAATATCCCATAAAAGAAAATCTTTACAATTTTCAATTTCAAACCAATTTCTACCACTTGCCTTAGGCGTGGACAATCCCCACACACAATCAGTACTCCGTCTTTAGTAATATTTTGTATAAATTTCATAAAAACTGACTTCAGCTGCTCCTCTGACCCAAAATATTCCATGTGGTCCAGATCCACATTGCTAATCACGCATATCCTAGAAGGGGGCAACTTCAGGAATGATCCATCCGATTCGTCTGCCTCCGCAATTACCCAATCCAGATCTTTTCCAAGTACAGCATTACTTCCAAATTGATTCATTACACCTCCATTAATAGTGGTCGGGTCAAGTCCTGCGGTGTCAAAAAGTGCGGCTAGCATACTCGTAATTGTTGTTTTTCCATGTGAGCCAGCAATTGCAACAGAGGACTTGAAATATTTCATGATTTCTGCAAGAAGCTCTGCTCGATGTAATATTGGGATCCCGAGTTCTTTAGCCTTCATAACTTCTGAGCAATCTGAAGGAATACTTCCAGACACGACAACCAGTGCGACATTTTTATTGATGTGATCTACACCGTGACCAACTCTCACTTTTACCCCCATTTTAAGGAGCCTTTCTGTGTTTGAATTAGATGAACGATCACATCCAGTAATGGAAATTCCACGCTTGCACAAAATTTCTGCCAGTGCACTCATTCCAATCCCACCAATCGCAATGAAATGAACATATTGTTCAGTTCCAACTCTTGTATTGTCCATAATCCAGGAGATGTTCAATTTCGTTCTGGTCCCCATCGCTCAAGAACGAACAGAAGGATCACAAGAATTGGGATCCTTGACACAATAATTGGCAATAATGGTGTGTTCGCCTTAGTTATGTATGTGAAGTTCGCACGTTAGGCTAAAATCAAACCCACTTCTGTTAATCAATTTCAATTTTTCTGTGGTTTCTAGCTCAAACTGGAGAACTGGATTGGCTGCTTAGGTATTCTGCTTCATTTGCTTGCATGTATGAAATTAGAATAGTTTGTATGAAAAAATTCTTGTCTCCTTTCACGTGGTACATTACATTTCATAGGAGACGCATGACGACGATAGTCATTTCATTCCTCTCCTGACCCCTTGTCTCACAAACAAATACAAAATCAGGCCAAAAGTCATTGCGACCGCAGTCTTAATGTTTTGCTCCTAATAACATCCTTACATTGGTCTTAATTTACAAAACTGATAGTCCTGCTTCATGAGGAAAAGCAAATGCAGTTAGTACTTGTGGTGACATGATGTGAGCCAGTTCCCTTTCGACCCAAATCTTCATGGGATGGGGTGCATTTTGCTTGAGCTAGATTGTAAAAGGGCAATTATATTTGCATTAGTGACAGTGACTAGAAGCGCACGCAAGGGGAGTAAGTTGACCAGACATTAGGTTATCACCAAATTGCGGTGTAGCAACATAAAACACATACGCAATTTAAAAATTCAAAAGCACATTTCGTATGTTCAACCTTGTGGAAAGCCAGCTGTCAGCCTAATGATTTCTGCATCAAGAATTGAGCATAAATGGAACATCAAAAGCTGGGCTTAATCCTCAAAATATAATATGTGTAATATTTTAATGCGAAAAAAATGCATTGCTTTGCCACTTACTTATGCTTGACCCAGGAGTTCGGCTCGCCACATCATATATCTGCTCGGACTTCGACTGGGTCTAAATAGTTCCTGCAGTAGCGTTTGCTTTTCTTAGAATGAAAAGTTACATGGCAAGCAGTTTTGAATCATGTGTGAGCAATATTCTTCAAATTAGGCCTTTTAAATTAGCTTGAATTTCTGGGATAATACTAAATTATTTACAATGTCATCTTAAGTTGTATTTATTCTGCAGTTCAAATCTGCTTCGGGGAGAATAGTTTTGCCATATTATATGCAAGTTCACTAATTGACCCCAAACCCACTCGCATACAACAAATCCAGAAATTGTAATATTCCTCAAATGCATGCTGAATGCAGAGTAGCTCCCTCAGATTTCTGGAGCAAACAAGTGTTTACGCTTTTCTGATGAATTGCGTTTGCCTATTCCGCTGCCAAACCCCCTAGCCTCTTTCAGCTCTTTCCTGAGCGTCAATTAAGCCGGAAGAAAAACAATTTCATCCGCAACGGAGAAACAATTTGAGTATTCGTGGAAAGTATTAGCAAATCGGGAGTTTCGATGTGGTGCATGAACTGTGATCAATCTACCTTTGCAAATCTGCGTAGTTGATTTCAGCACTACTGATTTCCGCAGGGTGATGACCACAGTCATTAAATGTACATTATATTCCCAAGTCCTGAGAGTCCTGACCATAGAATGCCTTGCCTTGCACGTTGCATTGACATTTTTATTGATGTGATCTGCACTATGACCAACTATCGCGAAGAGCAACATGTAAAATGCATGGATGGGCACTTTAGAAAATCATTTTGAATGGTCGGTCAACCTTTTGGAAAGCCAGCTAAGATGAGACGCATAAGAATTTTTACATTAGGAATTGAGCATACAATGAAATAATATTCTCAAAACCCTAGACTAATCCCAGGGCAGAGCGTGTATCAGAAATAAGTGAAATATTTTACTGCAAGAAAATAAATTCATTGCTTTATTGTCACTTGATGGGAAAGTTTGGCTCCGCATAAATTCTTATCAATTGTGATTTAGATATTGAATCGAACAACTGCTGTTGCACAATTCAGGCATCACAACACCAGTTCACAACTCTTTCTGACAAACACTTCATTTAAGTACTTAATTGATTCCATCGAAAAATTCGTTAATGAACGTGAAATGTTCATACTCAACACAAAACTAATTCAGAGAGGTATGCCGTAAAAAAGTTGAGCACAACAGCTATGAGTTTTGATCAATTAGCGTTTTATTGGGTCAGTAAGACTGTTTCAAAATCTGGTGTTTTGCATTGGAGGAACTCGAGTTCGACTCTGCTAATTAATCAGGTTTTAAGTAGTAGTCAAGTTAATCGACGAATACCAAGGATAGATACTTCACAAAAATGGTGAATTACAACCAAAATTCATCATTTAAAAAATGGAGTAGTTAGTTGGAGTAATTGATCACCATAAAAAATTCAAAAGATTCATCTTGTAATTAACATCGACGGTTTTTCTTTATAAAAAACTACTCCTTACGCTTCTTCCTGGATGATGAGTCATCTGATGGGACTTTTCTCTTAGAACTGGAACTCTTTGAAGTTG
>JAAXYW010000741.1:16724-30207 GCA_036851895.1 Orthonychiurus folsomi | reverse complement strand
CATATGAAAGGTTTGCATTTCAATTGATTTTTCGGGAAATTTCCCCGGAACACAATTCCGGGAAACGGGAAATCGGGAAACGGGAATCCCGGGATTCTCGGGAAACCAATCCCGGGAATGCAAACACTAATTATAACCGAACTAGCAATGCCCTTTTTATATGACGCTCGCAATTTAAATCACGCAGCAATTCGCAAAGCACAAACGAAATACATTTCCAAACCGGTGGACTTTGGGAGTAAAGCCTGTGAATTCAAAGGGCACTGGCTCAAAAGAGTTTGGCTCGGAAAATGTCCCTAAAGTTTTGCTCCAATTTAATTGAATTTTTCACCAAAATGGTAATGCATAATTTTGCATGCAATTTGAACGAACTCATGTTATTTCGCGTTTCAGGGGTAAAGAATAGCATACGTCGCTGTACTTTTAGTATTTTCCTTCTCAAATCAAGTTCTAATTTAATTTTGGCTGAAGGGTGAGTATAACATTATTGAAGTGTGCTATTTCTGGGCTAAATTGATTTACTTTGAATGTATAATAAACCTGTGACGGTTGTCGGAAACGTGCGTGGGTAGAGGAGAGCATTTCTGCAGCTTCTACACTGAAATACCCTAACATGCTATTTGATGCTCTGATGAGGACTACTTACTACTAATTTCAAGGGAATTCCATTTAAATAATACAATTAATCGCAATTGCAGTAAATCACTACTTGACTCGTTTTAATTTACTAGGAACATTTAAGCGACCCAGTAACGTAAATACTTGACTTGCAATATGTTATTTTGCCTAAAACAACAGCAATGAGTCAGAGCACGGCTGATTTAAATTCGCCTGATAAACTATGCCAAACTTGTGCGTGTTCTGTTTCAAAATGGCATGGCAAAATTTATTAGGACTTATGACACAAAAAGTACTCATTCCCATGCTCCAATTGTATTTGGTGTTTACTTGTATGCAGTCTAACTCAAACCAATTTTGTTTTACACTTCGTTTCAATTTTGTTTCAAATTTTGCGTTCATTTCAATTTCACAAATTTCGCAATTTTAAAAATAACTCAGAATGGCATGCCAACCAGCATTTAGTTGGCGTTGTACATATTTGATACGTGGAAATATTATACGTTTTCACCGTTGGATGAATCTTAGCCCCTGAAATCAATAAAACTGAAGAACCATGCATACATACCTTGGTCAAACCTATGGCCAGGTTTAAGAAATACAATCCCGGTGGCGGGATGAATGTCAAGACTTGAACAATGGAGATCCGTAGAGCTGAGTGAGTAAATGACTGGGAGGGATTCGTCAGGGTCGAGTGTAGCCTCAGCTGAATAGAGTGTTTGGTTTGGTTTGACTAGATGTCTTGAAGTGAGGTGGACTTTCGGTTGGAGGAAGTAGAGGGCGAAACCTGGAGAAAAGAAAGAAAAGGTGCCCGTTTCATTATGCTTCGGAGAAAAGTGTTTGTTGTGCCTGTTTGCATTTGACGTGGACTCAGCAGGGGTTCTTATCACCAAATAGCTGAGATTGATCTCCGTCGTCTCATTCCCTTGTGAATTGACGCTTCTATGACTACTACTTTTGCACGCAAGCCTTCACTCCACAATTGCATGCGAACACACATTACAATTCCAAACTCTTGTCGCCTTTCATTACGCCCCAGACTCGTTTGTTTCACTGAAACCGCAAAATTTCTAGGAAAACAAAGCCAAGGCCGCCGCAGATATTCCCCACCGGAAAGGAGAAATTAATATAACTTAAGCTGATTGGGAAACTTTGCTCCGGGATCTCATATCCGTCTTATTTGGGTGAAATCTAAGCTCCCATTGTATTCCCACCCAAAACTCATTAAGCAAGTGAGTCAAAATCTACCCTGCCTGCACAAACTATTGATTTCATGACTGAAATTACACTTTGCAACGTTTAGTTTGCCTGGACATTCAAAGTATGGCTGGCCTACTCAGCCCTCGCGACAACGCTAAAGGTCACGTCTGGATTATGGAAGTAGAGAATTTTTATCACAGTTCTGTTTCCTTCCTTTGACCGCCGTGCATTTTAATAATAATAAATCTCTTTCATTTCACGGAAACTTTTACAAAGCAAGCTATGAAGTTATTGTGTCATTCAGGAGCAAAACGACCGGATCCATTCTTTGCTGGGTTGATGCAAAACAGTTTTGTTCCGACACAATTAACCGGGAAAGGTACAGATCCAGCAAGGTAAAGCCGGTATCACAAAGTGTAATCGTAAATCGATAGGGTAATGGGCTCTTAAATATGGAAGAGTCATTATTTCCAGGAAGTGCTTCAGAGCTGCACCAAAAATCATTCCAAATTCTCATTCATTTTTCTCATCGTCATTTTAGCCTTATTTTTTTAAAAAATGAGGTCACCTAATCATCATTCAACTCATTGCAGCAATGCAGTGTAAAGCTGTGAGAATTGTGTTGAGGCTTCAATTTTTACTTTGATTTTGCTAATTGCGTGCTCAAAATTATTTTCAAAAAAATGCTTTCATGCTAAACTTACTGTACCTGCTTTGTAGCGTTTCGGGAGGCAATTAATGTGTTCCTTAGCTAACACTTTAATTAGTTTCAACGTTAACAATGCAATACTATCTTGTGACAAATAAGAGATGGCTTTGCCGCGAGCAACCCTGGCTTGTCATATCCCAATTCCCCAATTCTAAACAGTCGTCATATCTTCAACAAATAATGTTTTAAGCTAAGAATTCCACTTAAATTTGGATGCTGTATTTTAGCGAGTGCACCGCATATTATCACTCTTTAAATTAAAATTTATAGAAATATAAAACAAGAGTATTCCGAAAAGGTAAAGGTAAGGGGAACAATATGACATTTTTGCTATTGACGCGAAAGTGTGCAAAACACAGGTTGGAACTGTACTTTCAGGTGAAACGATTGTTACAAGAGGCACGCTAATCTGTTTGCTACACAAGCAAAGTTCAAAATCATTATGTTGTTGTGAGGTAGAGAAGAAGCTAAGGGGTAGACTGTTACAAATTGCTTTCTTGGATTTAAAAATGAACATGAGCCTGCTCCATTCAGTGAGTCATCATCATATAACATGACGGTCTTTTTATTTGCTGTGAATAAACATCGGCGGACGGAAGCCTTTGAGTTTTCTCAAAAGGAAAATGAAACTAAGTGGGTGCCTGCAGCCGAGATTGGGAGGAGTGGTTTGGTTGGTTTGGTGAGTGGTGAAAGTAGTCTGTCCAATTTTGTGATTCTGGGAAACCCTAAAACCATTTTTTCTTCCGGAGGAACTAGTTACGTTGTTCAAGAACTCATTCAAAGAGAAAATCTATAGCTCAGCCGGAGTTTTCAGTCTCCTGGGTTGGTTGGTTAGTCTTTTGAAAATGACATTTAGAGGGACGTGGGTGTTAAATACATTATTTCGTGCAAGTCCCTCTCCGTCCTCTTAACTAACTGACACATCGCGCTGGAATTGGTGGGTGTGATTTTAGGTACTAGATTATGGCGAATAAATGTAAACGAAAAATAAATGAAAAATGTTACGATTATTTTTTAGTCCACCGGCATCAGATATAAAATCATTTGCGTGTAGTAATATCATTAGAAAATAACAAAACCTGCTTTTCGTGTCCATATTCCGTCGATCAATACAGGCAACTTTCTATCATTTGTACAAAAGTCAAGATGGTATGCGTTACGTTCGGTGTCAGAGTAATTTGAATAAAAGCGGACATTCCTTATGATTACGTCGAAAAGAGGCATTTCCCTTTGATATTTTGTCAAATCCCCAAATAACAGCTCAATGCCGCCCGCCAGTTCTCTTCTTCGTGGAATATTAGGTGTCAAAATTTCAAAGCTTGCAACCATTCATTCATTCATTCAAATAAATAAATAAATTGGATGCAAATAAGGGACTGCTTGGGGAGGAAATGTGGTTTAATAAGGTTGCGTGAACTAATTACACATCTAGCAGCAGCTGTATGAAATTACCGACACTTTACATAGTCGTAATTGATACTAAATGACAAGTTGTGGTTACGGCTGGTGTTGTACTAATTTAGCTGCGCTGTTTTCGGTAAAATCAATGAATGCACACAAACGTTGATTAGAAATTAACATCGCACGCAAAACTATTTTAAAATATGCAAAATTCATATGTGCCTAAATAGTTTTTCTCTAACAGCATGCGTTTGTACGGATTTTCATTCACAATATGCATGGTGAAAAAAAGCGGGAGTTCCATTTCCCTGTGACTTTTTCCTGGGAATGAATCAATGAACGGGTTGGCTGCAATGTATGTGCAAGGTACTCCTCATCCTGTTCCTGGATGATTTGATCTATCCGAGCAACTTTATGAGCAAAAACCTCATGAGATTTGAAGCCTTTTTCCGAGTAAGCCATTCTGGGCAACACAAAACCGCACACATGTTAGTTTTAGCTGCGGCGTACTAAACTCCAATTACTCGCCAGTATTCCCTTAAGTGTCACCAGCCGGCAAAGCTCCGTCCGTTTTGATTATACTAGAATTTCCAACAAAATGCATAACTTCCAGCATAGTCGTGTATTACGATATCAAGGTAATTTCCGTAGAAAAAATAAGCGTGGGTTGTACATGTTTTGCTTGGTCCTACTTGAATATGAAGTAAATTTTGTTCCAGAATTTTTTGAATTGTCCAGATTTAATTGAAATCACTATAAGAAATCAATATTCTCCCCCCATGGCCAAAAAAAATATATGTAGCGGGAGCGTGTGGTGGACGGCATGGAATGGGCTTTGAATCACTGCAATACCTTAATCTAATGTAAACTGTTGCGGATATTACAGAAGTTGGAGGTTATTTGTTTTCTTAACCCTGGTACCTTGGGTCGTAGATTTAAGGAAAGAATCTGACTCCTGTACTACTCAATATTAAATAGTATTTTATCGATTCCATTTATCAGTTCCGCTCCAATCTGGTCTAGTCAACCCAAATGGATTGGAAAGGAGACTACCCTATCGCCGCCTCCAGCTCCAAAATTATAAGAACGTCTAACTTGAACAACGGAGCAGGTATCTGAACAAAGGCCCCTGTTCGTATTTCTCGTATCGCTTTTAATCCATCCGGGTGCCTTAGTTGTACAGGGCGTAGGCCGGACACGCGGTTGGAACCTTTTATTACTGACTGAAATCAACGGCTTCTATTTATCTCAGGATTCTGCGACTTTTTCCTTCACACTATGAGCCCTTTTTACTATATGGATGTGTACTACTACTTTGTTCATATCAAATCCAGTCTTCCGGTAACTTTTTCAATTCTTGAACAAGAAAAAATATTTTTTTCACAGTGTAAATATTCTCAATTTCAACAATACTTAACTGGACGACTCAATGCGACTCAATTATCTTATGGAAAACACAGTTTCCGCAATGTATTGCCGTTCCCTTCAATTCTAACAATTCAGGAGAGTGATTATCTGAGAATTTTAATAAAGCTCCAAATGGTAAACGACATTTTAGCTCATTACTTCCTCCAATGAATTGGAAGATAATGTAATATCAATAACAAGAACTGCGCTTCTAAACTGTTTGGGAAAAATATTTCCGGCGGAAACGTATACAGGCACGGATCACAAACAAATCCTTCCGGATTCAGAATAAGATGCCGAGAAATTGTCTTTTCTTTGTGGATTTCCCGAACCACAAATCTTTCATGTCAAGTCTATTATTGAAGAGACTGAAAAGGAAGCCATTCGAGAGGTCTCATTGGATCCAATTTTATCACCCTTGCATAGCAGTGCACGCGTCACAGTAATAAATCAACTTGGGTAATACATTAAGAATGGCGAAGAAAAGGGCAGAGAGCAGACATAACAAATGGAGCCTCGCAATGACATAAAGATTTTTGACTTCCGCAAAACAAGAATAGTTGGAAGAGTCAGGTACACTCTCCTAATTATATTGGACAACGAAGATGTCAAACTAATGTTTTTGGAAGTGATGGGAAAACATTGGACGTTATTGTTCATTAAGGTGTTTTCAGGGAATCCATTAGTCTTTTCTCCGAGCCTCACCAAGAGCGACCTGAACTATTATTGAATATCATGGCAAAATATTTTGAATAGCAACCAGATCCAATCCAACGCAATTTGGGTAATAATAGCTCTTTTCCGGTAATGCATTCGGATGTGCTTGCAACTTTCGTTGGATGCAGCAGAGCATGGAGAATCAATGTTTTATAACCCGCACGATCCGCATTTAATTTCGCAATGTTGTAGGCTTATTCTGTTAAAACGTGCATCTTGTTCATTTTAAGGGGAGACGTGATGATGATATCGCATTTACAATCATGCACATATGATGTTTACTCCACTTTAAAACAGTTTCCAGTGAAATGAAATTATACGACAAATAGGAGACTCGAAATCAGGAAATTGTCTCAATCACACTTAAATTTAAAATATTTTATATCCCAGTGTTAACAATTTTTGAAAACCGAATCTTATTTATCTATTTAACACTTGAATTGATTCTAGGGATCTGGTGAGAAATTGCCCTTCTTGTTTAGCTTTAAACTGTAAAATTTCCATTTAGAGATTCCTTAAATGTTTTCAAGTCATGACATCAATGTTTTAAAACCCAATCCGAGATCCGACGGATTTGTCGAAGTCCGATCCGTATGAGACATATCCAACGCATTTGGAATCATATACTTTTTTAATGTAAGACAAATGCAGAGAAATCTCAAGTCTCTAATGCTAACCTAACCCTTACTAGACATTTACAATTTTTTGTGCAATTCAATGCAGAGAAGCAACTCCAAGTATTGACAACAAGCTAAAAATATTCTTTTTAATTCCAACAATTTTGGTAAAGTTGATAATGAAAGCTCCCCAATGCATAGCTCTTTGAATCTGGCTTCGCAGCTACAAATTGATATGGGAGAACACGTTTGTACGATCAGATAATTCGTGATATCAAATCCAATCTTTTCATCTTGCAAACAAAATATGGTTGGAATATTAAAATGACACTAAAAGCCAATGGAATAGATAAATTTAATCCAGAATTTTTCAAGTACTCAATAATCCCCTCAAGAACATTAAAAAAACTGTACTGTTACTGGTAATCCAGAAAGACTCTCTTCTGACTCTTCTCTCAGAACAAGTCAATTGCTCTAAAGAATAAAGGGGATTAGATTTACATTACAAGTGCTTTTAAAGGTTTGTGAGAATGCTTGAAAAGGGCACCCATCTCAAAGTGTAATAGTATCCCACAGAATAAACTACATAATATGTATTCCCTTCCGCATTGAGAACACTGGATGTTGAAAATGGGTATAAATGTATGAGAAATGGGAGAGAACAAATCTGAAAGAAGATTAACCCGCACTTCAACGAAAAGGCTCCTACTTGAACGCGGAGCTTTAAGTAGAAGGGGATTCTGGTTGACCCAAGCGGAAAACAATGAATATGTTGCATGTGAAATGACGGACGAGGAGCCCGATGGTATTGTTTATCTGTTGGGCTATACTTTCATCATCCCCTCCTCACATGCAACGAAAGAGAAATATCCTAATGGCTAGTGGGAATGGATCTGATCAAAAAACACAACTGGGAACAACTGGCGGACCAGACATAAGAGCTAGGACCATAATGTTTGTTAATAATGATTGAAATCTGCTACCACCTTATTTATGTCGGAGCACGTCAAGCTGAAGGAGGGGAGCAGAATCCAGGAGGGTGAATTCTCCAATGAAGCAAAGGAAAAAAAACCTTTTATTCACCTTGTGTCTTACAATCACTTTGTACACTACTCCAACATTTTACTTGGAAACCGCTTAGCAAATTTTAATATCAAATACAACCCTAGTATTCCTTCTAAAGTGTGCCTTGGAATGTACAAACAACTGTGCTTGCATGCGTTTTACAACAATTTTTATTTGTGTGGAGTGAAATGTGAAGGGATTCCTTGGGAACCTCTGCTTCTTATCTTTTACCACTTCTGGAATGGCGGGGAAAATGCCGCGCGGGAGAAAGCCAAATGACAGGGACAGTTTCCAGAGGGGTTCCACCTCGAATGAATGAATTGAATGTATGTACTAACCTTGCCGAAAAGTAAATGCAGCCGCACAAAGTAGAATGGTCCAAATGGGTTGTGAATACATCTTCCTTAACGTTTACGTTTCCTCTTTCCTTCCGGGCGGACACAGGTGTTTAATTTAAGATACTTTTGACATTTCGAAGATATTTTGACCGGAAGGAATAGGAAAAATTGACTGTTCAGTTGGTTGAGAAGCCGGGGAATGGATGGTTGAAGAGGAGTAGCATGGTTGTTTGCCCAAGTGCAACTAAAGCCGTCGGAGCCAAGATTGAGATGAGAGGTTCAGGATTTGGTGGAGCAAGAATTAAGCGCGCGCCAGCGGAAAGGTTTGACACGGTTGACCAGCGCCGCGAGCTTTAATAGTGTTGAGGATATAATTGTGTGGAAAGGAATATTATTTGGAGGTAAAGAACCTTATGGCGTGGGGAGTTTCGTGGTTCCACCACTTGGTCACTTGCACAGCGAGGAGGAACTGGAGTCGAAAGTGTCTTGGTTCTTGGAGTCAAAGGCGAGGATGCGTTGCGCTCCTTTTTTCCGCTGCCACCGACCCACCGACTTCATTCATATTCTCCGACTGCCCACATTTTCAGTTCGCCGCGTCCTCAGTTCAACCCAGTTCATCATTCAACTCTTACTTTTCCAAACTAACACTTCAGTTTTAGGATGTTTTCAAAGGATCCGGTCCTTTCGGTGGTTGGGAGTCAGACCCTCCCCCTTCCCCTCAACTTAATTCCGGTCCCACTAATTACAGGCAGGAACTTTCAAGACGAATATTTTAATTAGTAATAAGCGAAGTGATTTACCCTCCACCGCCACCCCCGCTCCTCTGTAGAAACATAATTAATATTTACGACGCAGTAAGCATTGTAGTGACAACGGGCACAAGCATATGGAGCACAGTGACGGTGAGGAAGATTAAATTGCAAGGCTCATAACCAGCACGGGTATTAATTTGATTCCCAACCACAGTCCCAATTGATGGGAGACACAGTGAATGGGATTTAAGACAATAGAGAGAGGAATAATTTATTTGCGTAATCCATGGGTAAATATGTATCTCGGAATAGTTTACTAGAATGACGCAGCTAATATTTGATTATGTAAATATTTCTAAAGCTGACATTGGAAAAACAGAAAATCATCACTCATCACTTCAAAGAATGTAATGTAAACAATCATATTTCTTCGTTTTTTTAACATCCAACTCACAATGGGACAGTTGACATTTCTTTCTTAGAAATAAGTTGACTCTCAAGCTAAACATTGGCCTATGTAAATAGTTTCATTTAGAAAGCATAAATACAAAACCGTTTCAAATATCACGTATTGCATTAGATTAACAATGCTGGTAGGACCTATTTTCAATTGACCTTAAACCGTTCTCGTGGTTTATTATGTCATTTGTAAGGGCTCTATTGCACTACGCAAGCCTTTTTCATTCAGGAAAACATAGGTGCACCAAAGTGTCCGAAAGGAAAGAATATTTCACAAATTTGGACAACATATATCGCATACTTCAGCTTTAACACCAAGTGAAAATTCTTTTTTTTTAACATTGTAAGTCGAGTTTTTGTTTGGCTAATACAGGTATTTTCTCTTTGCTAATTGACAAAATGTGCACTACCACATAGATGTAGATTAGCTTTGACAAAAATCGGAAGGACGAACTCAGTTTCAAAAAGCTCCCAAAAACGGATATTCACCAAATTGGCTCAAAATCATTTCCCTACTCCCAGTCAGACATCATTGACTTTACTTTACGCGCTACTCTTCATAACCTAAAATTCTAGCAAAATTTTCTGCAAATGACCTGCAAAATAGTGCGCGGCACAAATTTGCATCTTTGTGTGCAACCAGGACGAAGTGCAGGTTTGTCTGCTATATGCAAACTCCGCCTAGATAATGTTTTCGTTATTGAATTCAAAAATACACTATACGGGTTAAGAATACAAATTTTTATGCGCGCAAGATACACTATATCTGAATTATAAGTTGAAACAATAGTTTTCATTCATTCCTCTGACTATAGGTAAGCATAACAGATGGCTTAAGTTTTGATTGAAGTCTTGTAAGTGCAATAATAACAATTACAATAAACCTTGAACCTGGGAATAGTAGACGATCAATTAGAAATACATTCGGCAACAAAAATGCTTCCAGAGCTTTCATTATTGAACTTTCGGACTATCTGAAACTTTACATCCTCAAGTTGTGTTGTCACACACAAAAAAACATTCATTTCGTTAGTTGCTGCGGTCCGTAACAGTGTTTATGTTTCCCAGGTTTGTTGGCCGTTGGTTTCTTAATAAAATCACTTCCACGTAAGTCAACGGGAACTTCCTGAGCACTGAGAATTACTTTGGCTTTGTTTACAGGGAAAGAAACCCCGAATTCAACGATCTTCGACAGGCTGGCAGAGAGATGTGAGTTTTGCTCAGAACAAGCTTACTTCATTCAATCAATCATACCAGACCTAATAGATTGGGTTATACGAAGATTATGTTCCGAATAGTTGCGTCCGGGCAAATTGCACCCCGAAAGTTGTGTTCCGAGAGTTAAATCCCAAGAATTTCCTCTCACGTGAATTGTGCCTTGTAAATTGCCCCCGACCTGCTGCATTCTCGAAAATTAATTTAAATAATTGAAGGGGGAATTAATTCGATATGTGCAATCCAATAATGGATTTATTTAATTGTCCTCACTAAATACTTTCATTAAAAGTTGTTGGGTTAAATCAAACTCGGTTAGAGAGCGGGCATCCTAGTAAAATTATAATCCATTATTTAGGAATGCAATGGCAATCATTATTGTTCTTACTCTGTGATGGAGTGTGTGCTGCATGTCACCCAATAAACAAGGGACTAGCGCGCCTGCCCGCTTCGCGGGCAAGACTTGCGTGCGGTACATACGGCGTATTAATAAAGCACACGCCGGGGCCTTAGGCCCCGGACTCGTCAAAGTGCACATTTTATTTAAAACTTGTTTAGGGTTAATCACGTGTAAGGGATTAATGCTCGCACCACAAAAGTCTAGAGCATTAGGTTTCTTGAAATACATTTGAATCCTCGCCTTTAAGATCGGCACAAACAATTGTAGCGCACACTTTATTTGACATAGAAGAGATGACTTGCGCTGCGCAAGCGCGGAGACTCGTCATCTTCCGTCAGCCTGCTCCCACCTCTATCCCCCCAACCCAGCCCCACCGGTCCGCTTGCTCCCACCTCTATCCCCCAGCCCTACCGGCCAGCTTGCTACCACCTCTATCCCCCAAACCCACCGGCCCTTTGACTAAGTTCAGTGTCCTAACTCAGAGGTCAAAGGTCAGGTCAAGTTGTGACCTCAAGAAAATTTCTTCCCATATTCTCCTGAGAACAATGACATGTCACATGCCATGCTTCTCTCCCACTTTAGGAAGGTCAATGCCATAACTCAGAGGTCAGAGGTCAGGTCAACTTGTGACCCCAAGAAAATTTCTCAGCCAAATCTCTTGAGAACAATGACATATCACATACCATGGTTCTCTTCCATTTTAGGAAAGGTCAATGCCCTAACTCAGAGGTCAAAGGTCAGGTCAACTTGTGACCTTGCCTATGAAAATTCCGCTGACCTCCTCAACATTTCAAGCTATCAAGCTCCGCAATCGGTTCGGTGGTTTCGGAAGAGATAGAAGACACACACGCACACACGCACGCAAACATTCCACTTTAGTATGTGTAGGATTCTACCCGTGCCTTCGAGCCCCTTCCTTCCAGCATCTCTGTTGGATGCCCGCCCTTTGCTGTTGAAATGAAATATATTGTTGTCAGTAATCCCTAGTGAAAATTGGTTCCTGGTTAAAAATGGACTCCTCTTATTTTGGTTGGAAGTTTTTGAAACTTCGTATGGGCACATTTATGGTTTTCTTACTTTGCCGTCCACCTCTCCCTTCCTACCGTCAAAGTGTCTTACTCAAACTACTTTCTTTTAGCAAAGCAAATACAAGGCCATGAGTTAATTTCCTCGGTTCTTTCAATTATTTATTGTCAGATTTAAGAGGTAAAAACGAAACTATCATTAGTCAAATTTTAAAGGTGAAATTCGTAATTTAGCGGACCAAGTTTAAAATTAAATCTATTCTATGAAAGTATAAACAAGTGATTAATATACAAAATAGTGTTATTCATGCGTTATTAGTATGGCATTTGATGTAAGAATGAGAATGTCTTCAATATTTGTTCTGGCTAGCAAATCCGCGCAAAACGCAATAAAGAAACAGAACAGGCGTAACATACAGCAAATTCTAAAGAAACAGAACGGGATTCTTCCGTGGAAAACGGAGGCATAATTTTCCAGCTTAAAGGGCATTTACAAGAAAAGCTCGCGGAGCCCCAACATCAACCAATCATCTTGTTCAATGGACATGTAACAACAATAACTGGCAAGCATGGCCACTTCGCGGAAAACTTGCATGTATGCAAATTAAGATTTTGTAATGTAATGTTTATATGGTTAAGGGCAGTCCGTTCTGCACCATATTGCATGCATTAGCATTCCAACGCAAACAAGTGCTTGAGTGCAGAGTTTGTCGCTGTTTGCCAAAATAAACATAAAATCAATTAGTAAAAGATTCAATGCTCGGTGTTCAATAATTTTACACTTTAAATGGCACACACATCTGTCTGGATGCTATTTTTTATGTTCGATACCCCCAAAGTGAACTTCATGCATTGTGATGGTATCTGGTAAATCTGCATGGCATTAGCATTGTCATCCGATGGGCCCGTATTGATTTCAAGTAGGTTTCTGCACCATCTATGACCAAATTCCTCGCGTAAAATGTAGCAACAGTAGCAGAGTCCGAGCCGAAGTGAAAGCAAAGAAAGCACGAACAGGATTCGCCTTGTGAAAACTTTCATCTCCGACGCACTTCCAATCCTGCCCCACTTCCCTCCGCATTCTTTTTTTGTGTTCCTCGGAGTATTATTTTGCAATTATTTTCTTACAATGAGAAGTCAGTCCCTCAAACCAAATAATATCCAAATACGTATTTTTGTGTCTACTGTATAAGTTTTTGAAAGATAATTGCAATATAAGGCAGTCGTGATAACAGTGTAATATTCCAGTGAAAATACATACAGAGTGCTTAACAAGCGCAAAAAACCAATTTGTGATTTATGTGCGGCCAAACAAGGAATTAGTAGTTGGGGATAGAAAATTGCAGTGAGATAGATACGCTATTGCATAGAACTAGGACGCGAGACTTATATCAGTCAGCCGTCGTCGTCGTAAACTTTGAAACATATTTAAATATGTATATATTTATTCCCAGTCTCAGCCTTCAACTTGAAACAAGTAATAGGAAAAATTTAACGAAGAAATTATAGTTATACAAGAAAGGAAATATATATATATATATATATATATATATATATATA
>JAAXYW010000741.1:0-16702 GCA_036851895.1 Orthonychiurus folsomi | reverse complement strand
ATATATATATATATATATATATATATATATATATATATACAATAAACACGTATAAGAAGTATGTACAACCAACAAATTGTACCGGACTAAATATAGACATTTAAATTTCCTTATTGAATGACAATGGATCCAATTACTTCGTTTTCAGGAGAAAACGATTCCGTCAGTTGTTTCCTATGCCTTCTGTTCTACACTTCTATTGTAGCCATGATTTCATTTTGGGTTGGCTCCTACTTTCAGTCTCCGAATAGTTCTACTGACAGTTGCAGATTTGCCGAGCCAAGTATCTTTCAACTTCGCCGACATTTGACATTCATGTCAATGTCAGAGTTTATACGCCGAAGAGTCAAGGCACACGAGAAAAAAATTCAACAACAATCAATATCCATTTTTACGGAAGAAGTTATAAATTCATCAACAAGGATTGACCTGCAAATAAATGTTTTCATTGATGCTATACTCAGCTGCTACATTTCCTCATGGTACAGTCGAATCAGCGGAGAAAATACGTTTCCACAACAAATTAAGCAAGTCCTTCAAATTGCTATGAATCGACTGAAGAACAAATTTCACAAGGTAGTGATCTAAACTAAAACCATTTGATTGGATAGAATTTATTTATTTCTTTGAATTATAAATGTAAAGGTGGACCGTACAAGTTTGGCAAAAGAAGCAATACAAATTATCCATTGTCATTGGAAGGAGTATTGCTCAGCCATGGATAGGAACTTGAATCCCAGTGAGTCCGCTGTGAAACACTTCAAGTAAGCCAATCTCGTGTTTTCATTTTAAATGCAAACTTAACAGATTCAAATGAATGGCATGTATTTTACTGTGCCTTCCTTCTTCACTCTAGGTTTTCACACGACTTCATAACTGATCCTGGCCAATTATCCAAACAGTACGAGTTTCTGATCAATAACCTCCTGAATGACGTACTAACTCAGCAATTGAACTGTGAAATTTTTCGACAATTTTTATCAGGAATTCTGGTCAAATCCTTTCTGATGTACTATACAAATCTTGCTAGTGAGCCACGGACTGTGAACAAGCTTTTAATCGCGTTGATTTCCACGGGCTCTTTTGACACTCCCAATGATAGCGAGTCCATCTCAAATACACAACCTTCAACACCAAGTTGCTTCAACACTTCGGAGTACATTATTACGGCATCAAATTGCAACGATAATACAAATATTCCTGAGTTGAAGGATTCCCCACCATCTGGATCAGCATACAAGGGCAACAATGAAAGCCAATGCTCATCAAATACCGAAAATCCCAATTTGACAGCATGCAAATCGCCGACTCAGATATTCAATGTCACCACACCAGAAGGCAGCACAATGAGTGGAGATGGAATGAATTATTTAGGATTGAAGTCGCCAGGGCTCCAAGGGAACCAAAAAGCTGGGTCCACATCAAATGTAGCCTGTGTCTCAGCAGCACTGGGAGAAATAATATCTTCCGCGGCTTTGCCGCTCTTACCAGAAGGATACAGATACTGCGGAGCTTTTGATACTGAACATTGTGGGGGCCACTCAACGAGTTCACTAAGTGGAGCGCAACCGGAACTTTCGCCACTAATTCCAGCTTCACCGAAAGAGGTTAAATTTTTGTATCACGAGTTGAACGATCCTGTTGAAATGAAGAGCGCATCTTTACCTGGTCTACCGAATACTCAAACAGAATTAACAACTCAAACTCAGAAAATTAGGCACTATTCATTAAATGATTGTGACAAAGTAAAGATGGCCGAAAGTAATATTTCTCCGGAAAGTTCGGCTAAGTCTTTTGAAGAACTTAGTAAAAGTCTCGTAGAAAAAATTCAAGATGACGTTGAAGAGAATTGTCCACCAAATTCCGCAAATTTGACAGCAGCTGAAACTGAAGCAACTCGACTTTGCAAGGAATCTGAGGATTTTGCTACAACAATAGCAAAACTAAGAAATTTGTTAGAACAACGAGAAAGTCAAACTAATTTAATAGAATCTGCAAATGACAGCAATAGAAGCAATACTGATAACGATGAAGCCGGAACAACTTTAGACTCATCTGAGTCCAAGCCACCTAGAGTTCCAGTTTGCAAAATGAAGTCTAGTCCACAAATGTGGACTCCCGACTTGGGATCCGTTCCACCCGATACTTTTAGTCATAGTTTGGAATCTGAGAAGCAAGTCACATTCATACATTTGTGCACCATCAAAATATCATAAACTAACGTTTCAAATAAACCCCATTGACAGGTTAAACAGAATGGTTGATGACCCAGAGGAATCAGAAACTGAAGTAAATTGTTTTTTTCTCAATGTTGCTATTGCCAAAACGGAATCATGTGGCGATTCGAGTACTCAGTCAGCACTTTACTGCATTCAGGTATTGCGTGAGCTATATAATTAAGTGCTTTTGCAATGAAGGAAATGAAATACTAACATTCTACCCACACAGTATGAAGGCGTGTATTTGGAACCGGAAGCGGACAGTGAGACTCAGAAATTTGTTCTTCGGACAACAATTGTAAAACGAAGCTTTAAGGACTTTGTGACCTTACAAAATCAATTAGAAGGAAATCCAATTTGGAAGCCTCACATGAAAGGAATGAAAACTCCCAAAAAGTGGTTACATTTATCTTTTACAAACCAGAATGTGGTGGCTCAGCGACGAACGCATTTGGAGAGCTACTTGCAGCAATTATGCTATCACCCTGTGCTGGGGTTTTGTAAGGAATTACGTCAATTTATGGCTTATGGTGAAGATGGGTTCCTTTTTGTTAATCAACCTTCAGATCTCGTCACATCTCGGAAGTTTGACAAGGTAAAGTTACTTTTTAGTTGTTATTTCTATTTCACGCTTCTAATTATTGCTCTATAGCAAGATTCTAATAATCGCAGTTGGCAAAAGCATTTGGGAGCTACTTCAACACTTTGAAAGATGCTGTTCCTCATTTTGAATCAGAATTTCCTAGCACACCCCATACTTCAGACTCTCCGTCAAAGAGCCCTACAAATGCTAAAAAGAAAAGAATGATACCATCATTTCTTAATTTTGATAAATACTCATCGGACCGTGTAAAGGTGACGGGCATTAATCCAGTTTATGGAATTCGTAATTTGAAACCGACTAAAATAAATCATGTTGCATTAAATCCACTGTTTATACAGGAACCCAAAACTACGCCAAAGGTGGAACTTCCATCTGCAGAGCTGAAGGACGAGGAACTTTCCTACGGATTGGATACGAGTGGATCAGAAAATGAGAAAAGTCCTTCTTTTCCAATGTTTCAAAACTTAGCATCTGACCTGGCGCATGAAGGCGGTTAGTAATTTGACGAGACAATGCATTGTTGTGTTTGTTACTTGTCGCCTTCAGTTATTTTAAATTTTTGTAGATGAAGATGCGGTTGACCAAATTTACCCATTGGCCACTACTTTGACACAATTTCTTTGCGACATTCTGTGGCTCCCAAATCACAAGCCTCACTCTGCATCAGTTTCTGCGTTTATGTCCATTAGTGGAAAATCATTAGAGAACTACTTACAGGAGTCAATGGATTTATTTCTGTGCGAGGATGCGTTTTTGGGGTATTTGGAAGTGCTGACTAATTGCATGCAGGAATGGAGTCAACAGGCAGAAAATAATTCACCTCGTTTGGACAAGGAATTCGAGCCAGAATTTAGCAAATTGGATTTGCAGAATACTCTGAAGCTCAAAATTCCAGGTATTGTATTTAATGTAAACCAATTGAGCGTGGAATTTATATATCGACCACGTAGGAATGAAGGCAGCAATTTTTTAATTAATTATTTTGTAGTTTGGATACGATGGATGTGGGGACGTAGCCGATCCGAAGAGACAATAGACAGACTTGCTGGATTCTTTCAATCTCCGGATATTAATAATGATTTGATTCTATCAATATTGGAATTAGTGTTCCTGAAGCTAATTGATGCCAGTGAATCAAAGTAAACAATTTAGATGGAATAGACTTGCGTATTTACTCATAAATGTGACATAAATAATATGCAGCACAAATAAAGCAAATGCTGGAATTTGGTGGTCAACTGGATATTTTATTTGCAAATCTTCTTTTTCAAGAGTGGATGTTGCGTCTTAGCTTGTTAGCTTTGCATTTTTCCTGTCGCGTCTGTTGCAATTTTAGCTTTCAGGGCTATATTTTATAGGAAAAAGTAATTTTATTCTAAGTCGACAAGTGGAACAGATCACATGAAATGTCAAACAGGTCAAATAGAGCTTCAAGTTATTAAATGTATACGTGTATCAAAGTGCTTAAGCAATAACCTTAGTGGCAAAGTCAACATTCCTGAAAAAACCCCGAAGCAAGGCGAAACAAACAAATATTTGCGCAATGCAGTTAAATGTAATACGTACAAAATCAATGAGAGCTGTTTGTTACTGAAGGGGGACTCAACCAAAGCAGGATTTTATCCGCGCCGTCGTGGTTTAATGTAATTAATTGCATTTTCATTGTCACGCCCTAATACAGTGTATGTTTTTCTTACTCAATTCATGTCCCAGGCAATAACACCATGCTAGAGGCGAAGGATTTTTAATATAGACTATATAACTTGTAATATAGATGTCAGAATGCATTGTACACGTGCCTACATTATGGAAAGCGGACCGCTTCACAATTAAAGATGCTTTGAGTAGGCAAGTAATAAATCTGAAATCCAGGTTGACGAATAAAATCGATATTTTTGCTTTAGCATATAGCTACTGTCTGAAAATCCCCGAAACTTTTCACTCTGAGGAATAAAATATTTAAGTCTCGTCCTCGTAGTTTGGAGGAGACGAGCTTCTGGCGAGGCATGCAGTCAAACGGTGAAGTTGGTGTCGTCGTGGTAGAGTGGTGATCGATTGTTCAAAGTGAAATACAAAGCAGTTGCAGGAGGGCTCGAAAAGTCTGCTTGAAACAATTAATTATAGATCTCATCAATAATGGTGAAGTGAAGCTAGGTTGCGCCATTAAACAAAGGTGTGCCAATCCAATACAATATTGCAGCACACATTTGTACACACGGTGGGAATGGGATTTTCTTAACTAGGACACTCGGTTTTCTAGCTTATAATTAAACAATTATTCCTGGCTCCTTAATTACAGAAACGGGAATTTCGAATTTGGGGAGGAAGGGTTGTATTGGGAAATAAAGGGCGGGACTGCTTCCATAAGTCATTATCAAGGAAGGGGTGAGTGTTGCTTTTCAGTATCAGTAAATTTAAATAATTTACAGCTAGAATCCTGATGAGCATTATGCATATGAGGAAATGAAATGCGCTCCGATCGATTTGAGCAGCTACCCAACCATTTGAAATATTAAAATGCAAGAATGTTGGTCAGCAAACAAAATCATTCCGGTTTTCAGTTGATTGTGTACTGGGTCGGAATAAGCAGGCCCAACCGATCCTAATGTAAAAGAATAGGCGTGCGTAATACAGGTTGCTAATAGGAAGAACCATCTTGACTTGTTTCCAGGCCAGTTTTTAACAAAATTTCACAATATTTTCGTACAAGAAATTAACTTCTCCCAGGTTGAGGAGAAAGGTAAGTGCTGTGCTTGCTTCCGGAATTCGTAGAAAACATAAACTCTATTAAATACGACGAAGCCTTGCCTGTAATAATATATAAATATACAGTACATATTTTTCTAAGTAACTGCCTCTTAATCTTCTTCAACAATTAAAATTCAGAGTGGCTTTGCGACAAAAATATGTTCCGAGAAATTTGACTTGTGGCTGACTGTATAGGTATCAGCAGGTCCGCCAGTGGTTGGTTAGTGTATAAAATAGAAGACCATTGCAAATTAATGATATTCCTTATTACTCTGAGAAATGCTGTGTCAAGTAAGATTGTTAAATAATTCAAAATCGGAGAACCAAGTAGCAAAAGTAGGTTTTAAAATTAATGTAGACCAATTACAATACGGGTAATCAAGCTCACCTCATAATCCATTAGATAAAGCCAAATTATTAACAACCTCTTGAAAAATAACTGCTTGAATCCAATTCTTGTGATAGCACTTGCTATTTTTTTGAAGGAACTTGTCTGGTAATATTTATAAAGTGCGAGCAATCTTCAGAATAAGAGTAATCCAATAATACTAGCAGTTGGAATTACTCCAGGCTTAATCAAATTGTTTTTTCAAACGGATTAAAATCAGCGCAGGTGAGAGAAAGAGAACAATAATATGTTAGTCTTTTGGAGTGCGATCAAACATTTTTTGGTGGAATGTTGGGGATTAATTTGTAGTACGCAATTCACAATAACTACAACCTTCTTAGCTCAGAAAAATAGATGAGCAGAATCAACAATACATAGAAATTGAATTGGTTTTGCTCTGAGAGCCTGTGGCCGTTATCAGTATATAAATTGTAAATATGTAGTAATATTTAAGACATCACAAGAAATGTCGTTTATTGGAATTACACATGACATCTCACCTAAACAAATATTTTTTTCTCATGGCGTCTCGTTTAACGTTTGAGAAGTTGGGTCTTGGGTGAGAAGGACTTATTTAGTTTGTTCCTGGTGAAAGCTTTATCACATTTGTCAGGCTGTAGCTCAGCTTGGGCAATGAGGAAAGTGTGATGCTTTGCCACATCCGCAGGCAAAACCACAATTCTCCACAGATCCTAATTTCTCATTGCAAATTGTACAGGCTGGAATTCTTTATTTCCACAAATTGTCGATACTGCGAACTGTTTCCACTAGATAGTTTTTCACTTGGGTTAAAGAACTCCTCTCCATGCTAAAACCATAGTCCATACTAGTTTTTCCCTCTACTAAAGTACAGGGGAGTATGGTTGTTTATATGCAAACAAAGGGACTCAAGTGTACAAATTCAGATATACTTTCAGCGCTTTGCACTTTTTTATATCAGCTTCGTGATCGGTGTGTTAAATTTTTAGCAGCCCACGGCCGAATCTGGGTGAAGAATGACAAGATTCAAATTTGCCATGTCGAATCTATTAGGGGATCTAAGGACCTATCTAGTTGCTCATTTTCTCTCTCTGCTTGTGCCCAGGATCCAAAATATTGTTGTATTATATATGTAGGCCTGCAGCACAGAGTTTACTCTGTTGTCCACAGACATTAATTGACGTGGCCAATTGGCCGAATCAAGTTTATATTGTTGTATTTAATTCAATGATTTTGAACTCCAACTTTGAAATTACGATAGACTGATTCCAAATGTAAGCTTCCCGGGCCAGCTGCGGTTGAAAACCATTTTGCTATGGCAAACTTTGACGTTTCGTCCACAAATCGTCTCCAAACCCTAAATCTCCACACAAATGATGTCAACAGTGTGGCATTCAGTCGGAGCTTTACTTTGGCTACAGGGGCGAGGTTGGTTTAATTTCTATCAGTTAATTCACTACAAAGCTTCAAGTCAAAACTTGACACAACTAAATTACCAGCTAATAAATTACTGAATAGTGACAAGAAGGCAGGGGTTTGGACTTGGCAGAAGGATAATGGCTATGTGGAAAGTTCCACTTTGAAAGATCACAAGTATTCCGTAACATGCGTCGAATTCTCTCCTTATGGCTCTATCTTAGCAACTGCCTCCGTCGATGGAAATGTTGTTTTATGGGATGTAGCGGTACGTCTAGGGTTTTGGGCCTAAACTGTATATCAAGTAATGTAATTTTCGTATAATTAACTCTAATAATACTTTGCATTAACACACAACAGGACGGGGAAAAGCTAACTAGTTTTGTCCAGCCTGGAAATGTCGCTATCCGTGTATGCCACTTCTCCGCTTCATCTACTCTACTACTAACCGCTGGAGACTCAGGCGCCATCAATATTTGGGATGTTTCTAATCGTAAATTGCAATGGTATATCCCGCAAAAATATAAACAGTGGTTACCAATGAATATCAAATGAATTTTTAAGACGTTCTGTGACAGTACTTTTCATCATGGCGAGGAAGCAATTTATGCTGCAAATTTCTGTCCGACTGAGGCGTACGTGTTGAGTGGCTGCAGTGCGGGAAATATTTTCTTGTGGGATGCTTCAGCTGGAACAAAACATTTTGCGTCCTACGAATCTGCTCATAAGGATCCAATCACATCCATTTCCTTTGCACCTACAGTTAGTAAGTAATTTTGAAAGTAACCATTAAATTTCTAGTATGTTCAACCGACTGGATTATATTGTTGTTTTAACTAGGCATAGTTGGTCTCCACAAGAAATGCCTTATGGTTAGCGCCGGTCAAGATCATTTTGTTAAACTTTGGAACATCACTTTGGGTACTGAGTGTGAAATAAAATTGCTGCGAACTTTGGATGCTCACAGTGCCTCTGTTTTCTGCGCCAGAATATCAGCTAACGGTGTTATTGCTTCAGCGTCTGGAGATAAAACAGTGCGACTTTGGAATGTAAGTGTGACAAATCCGCACTTACAGTCTAGTAGTAGTAGGATACACATAACACGATATCAATTTTAAATGCAGTTGAGTGGAAAGTGTGTTAAAGTTCTTGAAGGACATGACAGGTACCGGCAATTTATTTCAATTTTGGAAATATAACAATGACTTACTATTTACCAATTTATTTCTAGATATGTGACCTCCTGTGGGGTGAGTTTCTGCAATTAGTTCACTTTGCAATAGAAGAGGAGCAGCAAATAATGTCCAATACTGCCATATATTATGACATGTACTATGAGTTCAATGAATAGCAAGGGCCACCGTACACGGCGGTTGAAGGACACGATAAGTGTGGACAATTTATTGCAACTTGTTAAATAGACGCCAAATCGGGCATAACAGGCACAAGGCAGCAATGGAATTAAAATGAAGCTGGCTGTACTTTCGAGTGGTGAAAGTTCCTCAAACTTAGTTCAGTTCAGTTCAGTTCAGTTCATAGCTTTATTCAAGGCCCATTAATTCTCATGTCATAAGAATTAACTTAATTTACCACCTTTTGAACTGATCTTGGAACTGTTCTCTCTCATAGCCAATTTTATTTCTTTTTTGCTGAAATCATGTCTGCCAATTTACTAAGTTGGCTTGTCAATTTTTAGAGTATTATCTAAATCTGAAAATTTTCTATCGTTTCTCGGGTGCGCGCGGTCAGCTGACTCGATAAGGTTCAGTTTTGAGAGCTTTCACCGGAGAAAGTGCACTCTGTAATATCCGTTTCATTTCATTTGCTAATTACCCTAAGCTACTCTTTGTCAATTATACGAACAAATCCATAAAAGTAGGCAGTTAAAATGCATATAGGGAAAGGTTGAAAAGCCAATTATGTCAAGCTAAGCCAGATACTTACAAATCGTACAATTGTTGGAATCTCAATTTCGTTTTGGTAAAACCAATTATCAAATTATTAGACTTATGTTTTTGTTTTTCCTGAAAGTTTTCGCCGGATGGAAGGCTATTGGCTTCTGGTGAGCTTATTACAACTTTGATCACGTTTATTCTTGATTTATTAACAAACCCTGCTAAAAAAATATTGCTTGTTTGTGACAATGTTAAATGTAGGGTCCAACGATAAAAGCATTATCGTATGGGATTTGTCGGGATCAATTAAGCTGTCGGACGACTTAAACTCATCGACTGACCACTTGAGCATGACTGCTGAAGAAATGTGGCCACAATATGAACGGCTTTACAAATCTCGAATGCAACAAGAAAAAAATGGTGTATCGCTCGAAATATCTTTCGAAATAGAAAAAATGGATTTTGATGCTTGCCTTATGATTGGATCAGCCACCGTGCTTGCTGCCGCCAGGCAAGTCAACTAACTACGTAGTTAAAGTTTTCGCTTCTTATTTTCTAATTGCCGATATAATGTTTTGCATGTATTACTCTAATACAGTAACTCCAAGTCGTTATTTGCATGGAATTTGGAGACTAAACAACCGCTGGACCTCTCATCTATTGGCTCTCATAAGGGTGGCATCAATTGCATCTCTTATTGTCATCAAGTTGATTTGGTTGCGTCCGCATCATCCGATGGAACAATTAATTTAGCCAACATTAGGGTAATTTTAAGCATCTTAATTTCCCTCAGTATATATTTAATTATTCTATAATATAATTGCTCCGGTCATTACTTTGGCATAATTACAGACAGGTGAAAAGATTGCAGGGCTTTTCCATCCAAGTGGCAGCCCTCTAAGAACTGCAAGACTTTCTCCTGACGGTTCGCTTTTAATTGCTGGTGGAGACGACGAAAAGGCGTCGCTGTGGCGTGTCAGCAACAGTGCCTTAATAAAGCAATTTTGTGAACATGAGGTAAGCTAATCCAAACCTTCATAGTATATGTAGACTTTTTTAAATCCTAGTCACAATTGTAGGCTGCGATTTATGGTTCCGCCTTTAGCCCTTGCGGGCAGTATGTTATAACGGGGTGCTCAAATGGCTTGCTAAAGCTTTGGAGTTGTGACGAGGAAACCACAACTGCCTTATCTACTCAGACGGGGGCTCATGAATTAGGCGTCGTCTCCTGTGAATTTTCACCAACTGGTAATTAAATCAATAGCGAACATATTACCTAGTTCCAGGGCTTGATTACTTGTATGTACATATGCTTGTGCAAGGTCTTGGAGGAACAAAAGGTCAACATCGCCTGCTACTAGCTTCTGGTGGAAATGACTCACAAATCAAGCTGTGGCAATTGTCAATTGGACCGCAGTCATCTGCTAACTTTAGCCTGTGGCAGACACTTACTGACCATGGATCATCATCGGTCATGTGCGTTTCCTTTTCACCCTCGGGAAAACTTCTTGCCTCAGCAGCAGGAGATAAAACTGTGCGTTTGTGGGATGTGGTAAGGTTTAATCGTACTTCCAATAATGTAGAGAAATCAATTACTAATACTCAGCAATTATTATGCGTAGTGTTCTGGGGCATGCGTTCAAGTAATTGAAGGTCATGCACGATACGTAACATCAGTCGCTTTCTCCGCTGGATCACAATTGGTGTCTTGTAAGGCACTGCTAACCATTCTGATATTAACAACTTATATTAGCTCTAAAATCTGATGCACAATATTATTCTCATTTCAAAATGGCAGGCTCCAGTGATCATACCATTAAAGTATGGCAGCTTCACGGTTGTTTGGCATGCGAGACTGCGGCGGTAGAGAACATGGCGATTGAAAACATGATAAGAGAGTGGTCATGCTTAGATGTGGTAAACTGGTTGGCAGAAACTGGTTTGGGAGATCTTGGCCACATCTTCGAGTCTAACGATATTTCAGGGGTCAAACTCATTCGAATCAATGAGTCAATGCTAATTACAGAGCTTGGAATAGGTAAGCGGGTAAAGAGGGATTACTTTTATCATCTTATGAGTTTGGCTTTATGTAGAGGAGGAGCACATCCGGAAACAATTCCTGACAGAACTTCAATGGCTGAAATCTCTCGGGCTCAGTTCAAAAAAAGACACCAATCGAACTGTCACTATCACGGCACCACAAGATTTCTTCTGTCCTATAACACACGATATTTATGCGGAGCCCGTGATTTGTGCAGGTGAGAAAATTTAAGTCGCCTGGAAGATAGTTTAACTACTTTCTAACATTTGTTGTAATAATCAGATGGACACACTTATGAAAGAGCAGCAATCACGGAATGGTTCTTGACAGGAAAAACTACAAGTCCAGTAACTAACGCCGAAATTGGCAGTTTGACACTGACTCCGAATTTTGAGTTGCAGAACAGAATTTCTGAATTTCTGGCTCAACGACTTGTATCAACTTAATGCACAATTAGACTGCTAAACAAATACCAAAAATATTATCCTTCTCAGTAATAAGCAGCACGCACCACTGCCAAATGAATCAAATGTTGACCAGAATTGAACTATAAACTAATCCGAAAGACAAGTGAGACTTCAAAATAAAAATCAATTGCTTGTAAAGTTAACGTGTTGGCACTACTGCCGATATGTTCACTTATTTCAGCTTACTTATCTGCAAATAGTGCACGCTATATATGCGCGAAGTTTCGCAATTCGGACTACTATCCGATTGATTCCTGTAGAAGCTTGATGGCACAATTAGCTTTTACGTAATACAAATCACTGGGATTTGTCGAAACTCCACTCAAATTGACTTCAAACACCATCGCATCTATTGCCAACAAATATATACAGGGTGGGCCAAAAGTAAGTACCTATTTCCTATAACTTTTTTATTTTTGTGAAATTGGAATATCGGAAATAGCCATTTTGAGCGTAATGCGATTCTGCAACTTTTGAGCCATCATACACTACTGTGAGATGTATGACCTACGTGCGCTTGAAAAAATTAGAGCCAAAGATGGAGTTTATTGGCAGCATAACACACGGATGGGCGCGGCAGGAACTGTGATTTTTTTAGATTTTGAATTTTTTAATTTTTGGCGGGTTCATGAGTTTTGACGACTGTTGTGGGTTTTTGACTTTTGACGGTTTTTTGGTTTTTATCGGTTTTCGAATTTTCGGTGGGTTTTTTAATTTTGGCGGGCTTGACGGGTTTGACGGTTTTATGGTTTTGGCGGGTTGGGCGGATTTTTTGAGGCTGCTACGGAGACATACTACTGGCGGCTCGTGGCTATTGCTGCGTGTCCTTTTGCCTTTTACTGTGCTTGTGAAAAAGTGCGGTCAAAAAAGGGCGTGTGATAAAATTTATGCCCAAACAGGTCAAGCTAAGACAATCCAAATTTCTATGTTGCCATGAAACTCCATTTTTGACTCTAATTTATTCCAGAGCGCGCTGGTCACACATCTCACAGTAGTGTATGATGATAGCTCAAAAGTTGCAGAATCGCATTACGCACAAACTGGCTATTTCCGATTTTGCAAAAATAAAAAAGTTATAGGAAATAGGTACTCACTTTGGGCCACCCTGTATATTATATTTCAGCTTTTTAAAATTCCAACACAGTTAAATGGGATCACATAACTACCGGCTAAGCATAAAATAGCAAAATTGTGACTGAATGCTTCTTGCACAAAGAATTTAACAACAATTTAATCTTGTAACGCAATAAATAAAAGCTTCAATCAAGGATTTGTTCAATTTATTGTCTTATCAGTCCACAATACCATTTACATATCAATTTAAATGAAATTGCATTTGAGATTATTATTATTTATTCATAATTCAGCGTAATTTAAGTTTCCACCGGGTGCAGTTTCATAGATTTCTTTTCAGCTGCAAACATTATGCAGTAAATTATTAGCACATAATTCCTCTTTTGATTACAAATAAAAACGCCATGTTAAGTAATACTTCTTTTTATAATACTTTCACTGATTAAAATCAAGCGTCAAAAGTACAACCATACCTTTTGCCTTAATAAGAATTAATTCCTCGGAGTCTATTTTAGGAGCCTTGAGGCCAAGGGACGATGATATCATTCTCCTTGCCACTGTAGGCAATGTCTGTGGCCTCTCTTTATACGGCAAAACAAACTCAGAAGCCTTCTTAACTTTAATTCGAGCAGCAGGTGATGCTAAAGACATAGGCCGAACTTTGATATGGCGCTCACTAATGGCAAGGACGCTGGAAGCTAAACACAAGATTTCACTACTTTTAAAGTTTACTTGCTTTAAAATATTAAAAATTGTACCAGATAGATGTACCTGCAATAGCGTCGCGAAATAGTAAAAGAGCTGATGTGTCATTTATCCACCTAAAATGATCAATTATTTTAATAACTGTTTAGCTGATTTGAATGATACTTCATTTCAAGGATATAGGAATTTCCATTTATGACGATTTCGTACTTTATATTATAATCTTGTACATTTTGAAACGCGAGTCGGATGTCATTATCTTCAAAGCTGGCTGGAAAATCATACGCTTCAAGAATATGCCTCAGGGAAGTGTCTTCCAAAGCAATGAGTTTGGCAGATTCCATCACACGGTCCGGTTTGAGTATTCTAACTTCTCTCACAACATTAAACAACTAAAGAGAAAATGAAAGCAACGTATGAAATACAAATGACTTTGCTGAAATCCAAAAGTATCACAACTAGTAACCAGTTTACCTCAATCAAAAGAGATTTTTCAAGCGGCTCCCAATAACTGTCAGCCGGCGGCTGAGGCTGATACAGAAGGTCGTTAGAAGCATCGGATTTAGTACTCTCCTTTTGATCGGCCATTCTCCGCTTAATTTTATTAGCCTTTTTGGTATTTCGCTTAGGTGCGGCAATGTAGAACTGTCGATCTGGTTTCTTCGGGCGACAAGTTCCTGGGGAAACTGCGTTGCTTGAAGATTCCTGGCAAAGAGACGAAGGCAAGGGCTTTTCTAGAAAAAGAGAAAGGGTTTACAGAGATGCACCAACAACGCGAGACAAGTAAAATAAAAGCAGGCTCGAAACAATCTAAAATACATTTGTTAGTCAGAAAGTCAGAACCATTGGGAGTGGGAGGAAGTGTACTAATAATTAACTCTATTTTTTCAAAGTCAAAGTCAAAGCAATCAGTTCTTGCTTATAGGAAATCGGTGAGAAGCTCAGTCATTGGGAGCTATGGCTGAAGATTAAAAAACTTTAATTTAGTTTTTTTTTCTGCTTCGCGTCTGTTGTGCCCAAAAAACGTTTCGCGACAAAATCTGATTTTATAAATTGGCAACAATATTGAATTTAGCACTTTTGTCCATGAACCCAAACAAAAGCAATATTTCTATTAAAAGATTTCACCTTGGACTTCATCGTCAATGGACAGCACCACCTCTACATGCTTGCCGTCACTGACGGGAGTAATTTCAGCTTCAGGGGGACTGCTAATTCCTAATGGTTTCATGGCTTCCTCGAGAAGATTTCTTTAAACAAAATTAAATTCGAAATATAAATTCTTCACATTCACATCAAAATCCGTCATGATTACCCTAACACAACAACGTCCTCCTTACCATTTTCTATTTCTATTGAAAGAACGAATTTCAAATGGTATTACATTGAGCCCAATGAATGATAAATATGCAATTCCGACAAAGAAAAATGGCATACCTATGAAGAACTTTTTCATCGCAAATGACCAGCCTCTTGGACGTATTGGATCCCAAAACAAAAGATACCATTCCTGGGCAAGACTCTTTAATAATCCTTTCTGCCAAAAGTATTAGCATATCACTTAAATGCGGAAGGGCCAGCACACTGCAAGAATATGATTTGACACTCAACGTGCGTTAACATAAATGAACCCTGGATAAAATAAAAGAGCGGAATCAATAAATACCTTTCTAATCCAGCCAAAAAGGGCTGTGAAGATTCAATGATACTTATCACCCATTCGGTAACTACAATTGTCCCTTCAGCTACTGCTGCAGAGTCTTCCATATTAAAGAACCTACAATTCGTAACTAAAGTTATTTCCTAGAAATGTGTACGTTTGATTGACGTTCTAAGACTGCTCATTATTACTCAAATCGTAAGTTAAATGCGAATTTTGGCTTTCTGATCAATGAGACACTACTGGCAGGAAGCACTTCCATCACCACAAAACTCGAGTTCCAAACACTAGAAAGTAGCTGATTGTTTTCAAAAATGCATGACATTAGCCATTAGACTACTGCATTCGAGCAGGTTGCTAAACAGAGCACGGATTGAAATGCCAGCTTGAGTACTTTAGGTAAAAAAATTAGCATTGACTTCCTTACCGGAAGATGTGAAATAGACAAAACAGAACTACAATCTGCAGCAATTTACATCGGTCTCTAGACGGAAGCGTTTTTTCTTTTCTTACATGCCCATTTGAGTAGATATGAGCATTCCAATAAAGCGTCAGTCCACTGAGCACATTGGTTATCTTTATCCTCTTCTATTTAATACTTGTATTACTTACTAGATCTGAGTTGATTAAATTCTAGATGATGTCAGACAAATTGGTGTTGTGATGTGAGGTCTGGAGCAGGACATGTATAATTTTGTTCATCTGTAAAACTCAAAGGCTTGAAATTGGTGGCAGGTGTTAACATAGAAAGTTCACGTCATTGAAAGGATTCGGCTGACTGGACTGAGGCCTTCACACTTCCAAATGCACGACATGACACCATAAATTTTAAATTTACGTAACTATTTAAAAATTACATTATCCATATCAATTATCTGTGGCACTTCGTTGGAGAGTTAGATGACTTCGACAAAATATTATTTATTGCGTTGGTAGCATTAGAGTTAGCGCATGTTCTGGTTCTTCCACGCCCAAATGATGATGTTTGGAAGTCAGCATTGGAACTAATTGATAGGTTATAAGAAAACATGAAAGTACGAGTTTATAAGCTGGACTTATCTAGGATTATTCGCACTACACCGAAGCAAATATATAATATTCGATGCAGGTAGTCAATCGAAACTTTGCATTAGAATCACCAGCTGATGCATTAGTATACCGAAAATAAAACTAAGCATGGCAGTCCAGTGCAAGGTGGGTAAACAATAAATTTTCTCCTAGTACATTATTTACTGTTTACCCACCTTGGTGCAGTGCTTGTTTCAAACCGAATTTGAGGTCACAATGTCACCTGACGCCTAGTTACTCACTTACCTCACGAGGGAAGTACCCGTGCTGTAACCCTTCGATTTGGCTGAAATTTTGTCTACATGTTACCCTTGTGTAGAAACTATGTTTTGCAAAGTGTCCGATCCCAACGATCAAATTTCGAATTTAGCCAAATTTTTGAAATTTGGTTTGAAATATTTTACCTGTAAAATCGAGATTTTTGTGGGTTAAACGCCG
>JAAXYW010000740.1:0-30213 GCA_036851895.1 Orthonychiurus folsomi | reverse complement strand
GGATGTTTCGTGTCAACTCCCCATCACCTCACTTAATCTTGATGGAAATTATGATGGAATAATTAAATTGGTCAACTATGATTCCTTGTGCTCAGTCAGTCTCCCTCCTCTCACAGAGTTTATGGCCATCACCAAGCCACGTGTGGCCTCAGCATCACATCCCATTTTATTGCACAAAAATGCATTCTTTTATACTCGTACATGAAATTAACTTGTATTTGTTCTCATTTTTAAAAAATTCAGATTTTTTGAAACTCAAAATGTGAAGAAACTCATCAAAATGCAATTGGAAATCCAATCCAAGCCTGCGATTTGTTTTGCTTTGAACAAACGCAAGGCTTAGATGCCGAATTTGAAGATGAGAAGACAGTGCTTCCTAGTGAGAAAGAATACGACGATTCCACCCGTTAGAAACCATGGACCAAAATAGTACGACCGACCCTGCATTTCCTCCAAGCAAATTCTACTTCCATCCACTGCGTGTATGTGCACTGGCTTAGTTTTTTCAAGATTTTTAAATATTGATGTCCTGAAAAATTAAAGAATTGTAATCCTTCTTTCAATTGTGAAAACAAGCAGACAATTTTTCATTTTTCCTGGCCTGAATTGTCAAATTATAAAGCCAAATGAGACAACAAAAAAATAGAAGACAGACGCGCGCGCGCTGCGTTTTCCGGCCCCTAAAGGAAACATGGATCCTAATTAATTGAATATGGAGTGATCCTTATGAATTTAAACGCACGCGCACGCGACGGAGACGAGGCGTCAAAATATTTCACAGTCCGCTCAGTTTGGGCCGGACTTCCCCTAAAATTTTCCACTGGGCCCAATTATCTTGTCACTCAAAAGGACTTAGCGTGAGGCCAGGAATTGAAGATCTGCTTAGTACATATATAATTATAACGACGTGCAAAATTTTTATTCAAACACACGCGACTTGCGTGTTGGAAGGTTTGTCAAGTCAAGCGACACCGGACACAGCCTTGCTTTGTCACAGATTTACGTCCTGCCCTGTACCCTGTACTGGTACGTTACGTTATTTTTTTTTTGTTTTTCATCAAGTCTGTAAATCCTAATACTTTCCACTTAGCCAGTTGTGAATTGTATTCAATTCATGCAGTTCCTATAAATTCTTCAAGAAATTGAGTTGTGGTACATAAATTCACCCGTTGAAATTGCAAATCCATTTGCCAAAATCCTTGGATTTGCCAAGAGAAGTAATGGAAAACAAACAAGGAATTAAATACATACATACATTTTACGACACTTCATCCGTCCCCAAAAACCTGCTCCGCCGCATTTTAAACTTGACGCATTTCGAAAGCTCTCTCTCATTTACAAAAACCCAAACCTCAATCCAAATAATAAAATGCAGATGCTGGGGAGCACGTACGCGTACGGACATGGGGCCACCCAATGAGGGGTGTCATTTCATGAGTTTAATTCCCACTTCGCCAAAACAGAAGCCAGGGCTCATTAAGCAAGTATGTATATACGTAGGCATACCCACACTTTCCCAAACAATTAACACCTCCAACAAACGGACGGCAAGCACACCCCCAAAAACCTTTCGACTTTGCAAACAAGGTGCGAAATACCTGTTATTTAGGCATTAATGACTAATTAATAACTAATTAGCAAGGCGGCCGGCCGGTTTTGCACGCAGGCAGGCAATTAATCATGAAAATGCACAATGTGCATGGATTAGGATTTGATTTGAATATTTCCACCATTGATGTATGCGGTTCAGCTATTTTAATTAAGGCGATTTCTATTTTGTCTCCTGAAATACATTAGAAATTTGAAATTACACAGGAAGCCGCCCAAATCAAGGGAAGTAATTAGTTAATTAAACCTTTATTGCACATCTAGCGGAGCAGTCAGTAGTTGTGGAGGAAGGGCTGCTAGAATTTAGCTCATAATCAGGATTGGATCGAAGGAAAAGATTTCCAACTCCTTTATCCTGTCCTAACCTGACCCTTAGCATTTGTTAGATGAAAAGCTGAAGATAGACAAAGATGAGGAGTTTCAGTACGGTCAATTAAACCAGAAAATAAGGAGAATAAATCGACGCTTCAATCTTTCAATAACATGTTTTTCTAAAAGTTATGAGGATTCAGATCTTCATGGGGGGCTGGGGATTGGGTAAAAATTTCACCCTAGTAAAGTAGGAGCGGAGCAGCAGTTAGCTGTCCAGGAAGTGGCTCTGTCAGCAGTCCACCAATTAAGCAACATTTATCCCACCCAGTCCACTGCCCTGCAACTGCTCCTTATTTTTTATAACGAGCGGAAAACTCTTAATTTCCATTTGACATGTTAGACCACCGTGGCATTTTAAGAAGAATTGAGAAAATCCAAAAACTAGATCAATATCTTTCTTCCATCTGCAGCAGAGCGTGCGAGTGCCATCACATAAGTCAAAAGGCACGCAGGGAATGAATGAGGGTTGGAATGAATGAAAAATACAAAATTATAATTTAATATCCACTGCTCCTCTGGCTCCCGTAAACACACGTTAAACTCCGGAAGACAGGTGCAACCGGTTCTTCCCTCAAAAAATCATAAATTAGTTCACCCCCTTAATAAAATTTGATAAGAATTAATTAAAAGATTATCATCATAATTACTCCTCATTGTGAATGCAAACACTAAATTAATCCACCAAATCTCTCACTCTGGCCCTGGTTCCTCTTTTGTATTAAATTTGGGAAATACACAACTGCTCCTTGTACGGAAATTGTTGCCTATGTTTATACCTTTTAGGTATTTGATATAGATTACAATCCAAATTAAAATGTAATAAATTCTATGGCACATGTGAACTACAACAATAAAAATGAAAGCGGTTGTTGATGTATTTTTTGATTCCGTGGGTTGGATTCCTTCCCAAATCACGTTGAAATGTGATCATTGGAATTGCGAGCGTTCGAGCTCCGCACCTTATTAATTTGAAATTGATTGGTTTGATCAAGGATGCGAAGGTAATGTCTATCAGTCGGTTTATTAATGCAAATTGTACACGCAAATCCTCAGTTGTTGACACCAGGAGTCCGGCGTAGTGAATCCGTCGTATCCGATCAGTTCATGGAATTCAAAATCTCAAGTCGCGGCCGCGGCCGATTAAAATGTATAGACGCAAACTGTCAATTTGAATTAAACGCACTAATGGCTCCCCTCACACTTGGACATGGAATGAAATGTAGTAGTGGTGGACCAAGAGCACGCGTTCCTTCAAGAATACCAATTAATTTGTACAGGTTTCGCGAAACTGATCGTTCATCCCTTCCAACGTACACAAATTATTAAGTAAGACGCGATTCACGTACGTACGTAGAAAACAAGGAAGTTCAAGGACATCCACGCAATTCAAATCCTTCATTCCCACCAAGCAAGCATCGTATGAATATGATGACCTTTAACTAGGGTTAAATTAAGTTATTAATTACTCCCATCCAAAAACCCTTTGAAGAGCTAAAGACACTGGCTTCTGTCAAACAAATTATTTGACAAGGAATTAGTAATGGGCAGCGTTCGTTCATTCATCCAATCCTTGTTGTTGCTCTCCTTAATAATATACACACGTTGAAACGGATATGCACTCAATTACGAATGCAAAAGTAGTACATCGTATGTCGTACGTTCGTACGTACAGGTCTTAAAGCGCCATCAAGTCGGGGACAATTTACGCGTCCACATAGCTGCTTCTACCCTCCAAAGGATCGTGCCCATTAATTTACTATTCAAGCAAAATCCTGGATTATTCAAAGAAATTAAATAATAATATTTGAAAAATCTTCCAGATTTTCCATCCCGGAGAAAACAATAGACGAGGATCAGGTGTATTGTGCGGAATTTTTCGCGTGAAAATCGCCTGCCTAGTATAAAAAACTGGGTTCATTTCATTTCCCAGTTCTTCAAATGCGGGTACAAAAAAAGTAGTGGGTTCAGGATTCACTCGCTCCTCGTTTCCCCCCACTGAAGGAAAGAATTCCTGGGAGGGGTGACAGGAGATATCAAATAGCGCCATTCCGCCTTCATCATGGAGTCACTAACTACATTACATTACATCCTCCAGTCACTGTAGTGGTAAAAGGAGGCAAAGAAAAAAAAATCCTCCTGAACACCAGTTGAGTTTTTGAAGAAAACGTGTACGTGTGCTTGGTAGCGCCATCGGAGGACCGATAGGGATGGATGGAGCATGCAAAGGGTCGCTGACTCACAAACACCAAAATAAAAGTGCTATTTTTGAAGAAGAAGGCGAGTTGAACTGGAACTGGGAATGAGCAAAGCAAACACACAAAGCACATTCACTACTACTACCCGGTTTTTGCAAAACAGCTCCCTTTTCCTCCGGATCCCGGTTTGAGTGTCACGTAACATTATGTACGGCACGGCACGGCACGGCACTCCTTCGTCTTTTATTTCATGGATATGCAGAAGGAGGACTGGTCCCAGGACTGAATGTATTAAATCTGAATCTGAATGTAAGGTACACTGGAAAACCATATGAGATGGAGACCCTGGCTCCCTTCTTCAAAACAACCGGAAAACATGTGGGAAAACCATATCCTTTACTCGTGCCAACCGACACTCAGCATATTAATGGACGGAATCCTTTCAAAGGACAATCAAATGACTTGAGAATCAAATATGAACTTTGATCCGGAAGATTTTATTTGTAGGAAGTAGTGCACGCGCGGTGGCGGTTCGTGTATTGGAAGCTTGTTTGAAGAGATGGTTCCGATTTGTTGATATACAAAAACCGAATTCGAGTATGATTTTTGGATGCAGTGTGAATATCAGGGTTTGAGTATTGTATGCGGAAGCATTCGGGTAACGCTTCCTTATTAAAAGCAAGAATATTTCTATATTTCTCCCAAACTATGTGGGTTTCGATCCCGAAGCTTTCTCTATTAAGAAAAATTGGATGGGCTGCTTTGGGTACATTGCACCTGTTATTCTCAGGAATGCTTTATTCCTTGCATGTGCATTCATCAAATGCTAAAAACTAAATTTGGGACTAACTTCTTAACATAACGGCAAGAAAAGTCGAAGACAATTTGAACGTGAAAAAATTAATAAATATGAATTTGAAGAATAAGACATTTACTTGCGACGGATTTGAATCACGAAAAAAAAATTCATCTCAAAACTCACCCTCCAACCAAAGACGACGAGGGGAAGGAAAACGGGCTCCGAGAAACTATTCCAAACTCCTAAAAAAGATGAACATTTCCTTTCTCACTTTCCCCAGCTGACTTGAGATTAGCCTCGTGTTTGCTCAGTAATAATCCTCATGACTGACCAATCTGTCTCCATTGAATTTAATCAGCGCAATGGTAAAAGTTTTCTCCGCGTTTTTTCCCCAACACTAGCACAGAGAGCAGCCTAGCAAAAAAAAGGAAAGTCACGACTTTTGCTTTGCATGGAAAGCCAGGAGCTCCGCACTCGGGAAAACACACACTTTTCTTTCAACTTCCCATGCAATATTTTCACTTTATACTTAAGTTCTTCCAGGATTTTTTTCTTCTTCTTATTCCGTCGTCGCCCTAACCCTCAACAGGAGGAGGAGGAAGGACGAAAGACCAAACTGAAGTTCTAAGAGGTTCATCTCATTTCTTGGACAATGTGTGTGTCCTCCTTGTGTACTCGGTAGTATTTGGGAGGGAAAGAGTCGGGGGCTTTAGGAGAATAAATTATTACATTTAGCACAGTCCCAACAGAGACAAACGAATGGAGCGGAGCAGCAGTCAGCCAGCTTCCTCTTGTCCCGGACACAAACACACACACAGAGCAAAGAAAATCCGGAACATCATCTCCAAACCCAAATCCAATCCAAAAACTCAACCCGGCCACCAACCAGCGGGGAGGCAGGCAGGCAACCCGGCCCAAACCAAAGGGAGGAACTCACTATGTAAATGTTAACTCTACGAATAAACTTTGTTCCTTTCTAACTCAACAATTTCCAAATACGGGAAGTTGGATTTTTTGAAAATGCCGGTAAGGCACGGCACGGGACGGCACTGAGGTTGAAAAGGCGGTGCGGTGTTTCCACTTGAAGGTTTTTACAGGTGAAATTAAATGGTTTTTTTTTTCGGGGACAAATCCCGTGATTGTCGTCTTTATTGAGTAATGAGGAATTGAGGGGAAATTTAAAATGAGAGGGTTTGTTTTTTGAGTCCTTCACGAGTTGAGTGGAAGAGGTTTTGTGGACGAAGGAAGCTGGGGCTTCACGTCTTTTGCCTTTGGGAGATGAAGGACTCCTCACCGAATCAAGTTTTCATCCAAGGAATACGTACGGATCTTCGTGGCAAGTTCTTTATGGGATTCTGTATGGGTTACAAAACATCCCCCCTTCCCGTGCCGTGTAGTCCCTATATGGCCAAGTGCATGCAACCAAAACCGACTTTAATTCAGTTGATAGCTTTGAAACGGCTTTAAAGTACCCGCCTTCCCTCTAATCCCGGATGCAGGTTTTTGGCTATTGACACTTGCCAAAACACAAAAAGTAATGTACAGGTCAAACGGTGGACTGACTTCCCAATTTTTCAAAGCCTAAATTCTTTTTTTTACGATTCCTGAAACAATGGGGGATGCAAATGGATTCACAAACCATGCCGTAGTTAAATGTGCAATTAAATCCTGGGGTTTAATTGCCGGTTGAGATATAAAGCCTTTTCACCTTTTGGATTTAATTTTAACAACGGTTTGAGGGGATGATTTACAAGCGAGTTTATTAGAAATAATTCGGAACCCCCCACTTCCTGGTCGAGTGCACACATATAATTGAGGGAAATTGCAAATTTGGTCACAGGTTATTAACCGAGCAGAGCCCTAATCAATGCTATCTAACTAACCACATGGTATCTCATGAACCTTGCAATTACGCTAAAAACCCTTTAAGAGCAGGGGTTCTGCAGACAGAATTAATTTCAGCAATTGGTTCTTTTATTACTGTAGGTACATTGGATCCTTACGGCCTCATCAGAGGTTTGTGCGGTCACTTTTATGAGGAGTGTCAGCTTTCCAAGAAAAAAACCATAAACACGTCCTTTAAATAAAATATCCTAACCCGAGTTAAAGTGACTAACGCTGACAGTTCAATGGACTTTAATTCTAAATGGTTAAAACCTTAAAATAAATTAAAGATCCGGCTTAAAACATACATCTCAACGTGTGAACTTGATATCGACGCATGTAAAAAGCTGCATTTTAAAAGAAGTGGATTTTTAACTGCATAGCGTACGTCCGTGACCTTGGACTAAATCACATTATTGTTTAGCCCCACGCCTGTGAATGGAATTGGTGTTAAATCTTCACTTTTAAATGAGCTCAATCCCAATTCAAATCCTGGTAATGAATTCCGGTAAATCACTTGGTGGAGGTCCGGCTTGATTTGGCAGAGGATTGGATTACGTGGTGAGTAGTAAAATCCCATGTGTAAATTAGATGGAAGGACAGTGCTCCTTTATGCCATGAAAATTATTCGCAAACCTGATAGGAGTGGAGGAAGCAAGTTGCACTCCAACTTCATTAACTTGTCCACCTGCATTCCATTCCGCGCAGTGCACCTCACAACATACATTTACTACATACAAATACGCCAACTTAGATATTCTTTTCTGCATATTACGACCTTAACTCACGCCGTACGTACGGGAGTGCAATAACAAAATCAAAGGTAAGAAAGTGAGGGGAGTCACTCGGGTCAGCCCTCAACACACACTAAGTAAGGGGGAGTCTGACCCGTCTTTAATTTAGCAAATTCCAAGAACCCCAACTGATATCCGTGGTTAATTCACAGTTTCAATTAACCTTATTCCAGAATTTCACATGTAGCATGTGTTAAATGCTTCAAAATATTGAAAATAGGAATGGGATCCAAATAAACCCGTAACGACCTCAGGCATGCTGCAAGGACGTGAAAGGAATTGCAGTGGAAGACAAGTTCGGAAGCCCATAAACCCTCCCGAAACAGGCTAGTTGATGACCGCCTCAAGTTAACCGAGGTGAGATTGACCATTAAGTACAAGTTGTAGTAGTAAAAATCTTTGTTCGTGGCTGTCAGGTGAAGGGTAATGGTAAGGACGGGGAGGGGAAGTGCATTGAAGGGGCAAAGATCATCGGAAAAGTCCTCTTGTTTTCCAACTCTCATTTCGCACACGGCAGTTTCCTTCACTTTAACCCTTTACCTTAATCGGTCGTGTCCTTTTATTCACGATATGCTCATCCTCCCTACACACATCACTATGTCACTCGGAGGCAAATTTTAAATGCCAAATACCACATTCCTTTCTCATTCCATCATGTGGATTAAGAACGGGCATATTATAGCCAGCCACAACTCCATATTCCCTTGCCTTTACCAACAACAACGCAGAACACCAAAAGAGTTGGGAAATCTATTCATCCCACTATCAACTGCATTCTTTTGTATGGGATGCCCCATCTTTTCCTCCATTCGACCTTATGACCCACAACCCTCTCCCAAGTCAAATACCTTCTCGGATTTTAAAAGTCCGATAAATATAACGGTTCATCCGATAACCTAATGGAGAAATTCTTGAGGAATGAATTGATGAATTTTAAATCGGAGGACATGTGCAAGTGAACCTGCCGTAATTTGGAAAATACACATTTGATTGCAATTTAGATGATAAATATCCGAAGAACCAGTTTTGTTTAAATATCCGAGAAAAGTCTTACTGAGGCTCCGCTGATACCGCTGAGACTCATTTAATTTTCTATTCTTTCCTTGACTTTTAAGATTGGCCATGCAAAAAACGGTACGCATCCCGTGCTCAAGCACCAGCTGCTCTTTTCTTCAAAGACTCGCGTGCGTATTTTCGTCCTCCTTGTCACTGCTAAATAAGAAAGTCTATTTTGGTCTTAGACGATGGCAAAATGTCGGAGAGTGAGAAAAAAATAACATCGCATCAAAATTGCAGCACGTGCGGCAATCATACTTGGGTGGATGAGCAAAAACCATTTTAAACAGCAAAAACTAGCTATTTTTTGACTGCTGAGAATCATGACTTTGGATAATATTTTCCCAAAAGCAGGTTGGCCAACAAATTAAAATTGAGCGGCATTGGGCTCACTCACAAAAATAATCACAATAATTAATAATTATTGTAAAAATAAGTTTCAACAATGGCAGTCTTTACAGATAAAGTTTAAATTCAAACCTTTCTTTAAACATATAAAATATGGTGCTCTTTTCTAAGTAAGCTTGCATCCTGAATTCCTTATAAAAATACTAACATAAACCAATAACTGATACGTAATTTGTAGATTGTAGATTGGTGGATTTTTTCAACAAAAGTTGCATAACTCTGGTTTGATTAGCCTTGCTTGGTCTTATTGAAGAAATGCTTGAAGATTTGTCATTTTTAGGATTCCGGGCTTGTGTCAGTCAGTATGCTATATTTGATTCCTAACCAAGCATTGCGATTTAATATTCAGAGAAAAGTATACAACTGTATAAATGAACTGCACCATGCACAAGCAAACTGTGCTTATACAATATGACAAAGAACACCAGCAGCAGCATCTGCTTGGCTGTCCTAACTGCACATATTTTTCCTTGAAGTGCTACGGCTACAGCTACACATCGTTTAGATTGTAGATATTAGGATTGAACCAAGGCGGAGGATTCATCACATCACGTTGACTGATAAAGGAATGTATTTAAATATTTCAACTTACCTCAGCCTGATCCGTATACGTACAGTTATGATGTCATCTTGAGTAATTAAATTGGCACTTGTCTTTTCCAATACAATTAGGAACGGTTGATTTTGCATAGAATCAGGTTATTTTCTTCCGTACTTTCGCCCCTGGAAAGTCTTCTCCATTTCTGAGTCTTTAAGACACAATCACTTGCTTATCATTTGCATTGTAGGACCCAACATGCTGACCAGCCTCCATCGCTTGAACTTGCTGCAGCCTTAACTCTAATTAATGCCAGGTACTTGAAGATTTTTAAGAATAAAAACTTATTTTGTACTTTCCTTGGAACTATTTACTTAAATCGTGTTCGTTGTGACGAGTCTTTTTCAAAATTATATGATTAGAGTAATCTCTACTACTGTGTTATAATGCACATTTGTTTAGTAACAATTTAGGCAATAATATCAACAAGTAAATGTCACAAAGTGACTGAGCTAAACTGAATTCCACGGAATCCCTGGAGCGTATCTTTCTACAAAGGCCAGAATCAGTAAGTTAGTAGTCGAACCGCTACTTTAGAACTATTCCACCATCAACCATTAAATTTAACAATACAACACCTAATAACAATTCAAACAAAATATATATGCTTAGATTACTAAGACCTTTCGATTGCACAAATTGTAATTTGAAATTAAGGCAAATGGTTCTAAACTGACTAGTTCAGTTACTTTGTACTACAATTGAAATCATGTACCTGTACTGTAACACTCCTGAGGTATCTTAGTAAATTCTAGTGTAGTTACGTATATATTCGGTCCAATGTTAGATTTGAACTAGTGAGAATTAATTTGGCGGTGAGCAATGATTTCCTTACAAACTATCAACATAGTACTAGTACGTAGTACACTTATCTACGCCTTAGAATCAACGAACTAGTTAACAAATGCACTTTGTTACGAATTTTTGACTGGAGGATGATGACAGGTGCTGGTAATGACAATGATCCGTAAAATCTGCACCGTAAAACAGTTAAAGTTATCAGTCCATTTTTATTTTCACGGAAATGTGCACTGAAGAAAGAGGGATGACGGAAACTTAATGACGAGCACTTTTCCTTTTTCAGGTTAAAGGTAGGCTTGTATTAAATATTTAAACTTTCACCTGACGGGGGATAATTGGAATGAGAGACAGGAATAAACAAAGGGAGGATTAAGAAGGGAAAGGGTAAGTCAAGGATTGGATAAGGGAGAAGTAAAGTTTTATTATTGTTGTCGCATGGACATTCACTTGGAGGTGCAGGTGAATCTGGAGAAACGATTCCTTTCTCCAGACCTACATTTCCGGCATTCCGAGACGTGGTGAAATCCTTGGCGAAAGTCGGAGATCCGAATATAACACGGGGGGACCAAAAGAGGTCTCTTGCCATTGGATGGGATCTGCTATCACATGCGGGGATTTGGCACGAAATCAATTTCATACATCCGACTGACTACCTTGTAAAACTAAACGATCAGTTGAATTTAATTTTCTAAATACATTCGTGTTGTTTTTAGATTAAGTATAACAGTGGGTGAATCAGATTACATTGGTGGCGGTGTTTCACAATTTATATGAGTAAGTTTGAACTGTGTGCTAGGCCAAACGGATAAGTTTGTTATAGCTTGTACTTACTTTACTAACAAAGAAAATTGTATTTGTATTGTACATTAATATCTTTTTTCTACTGTGTTTTAACTTTTATTAAATTTTATTTGACTAAGCTTTAAGCCCACTATTCTTTATTTTTTCAGTGAAATCCAGTGTTTTCGTCTTGTCCTTCTCCTGTATACACAGTATACAGATTCCTAGTGTAATTTTGAAATGTATTGGATTTATACCTGGATTGCCGAACATCAAGCTAGACACAACGAGAAGCTTTTGCTCACAAATAAATGCAGTTGGCAGTGGATTGGATAGTTCGGCTATGAGTGGTAAGTTTTTAACCTTAAGTTGCTTTAGGTGGACTCGCAAGAATGAATAAAGAATTCCAAGTGAAGTAAGACCTAGCTATCCAAAGGGATCTAGTAAATATTTTTAAATTCTAATTTCAGTAACATACATGCCTAATGCATAGTTACTTGTACCTCATATTTATTTTTGAATGTTTGCAGCTTCCAAGACTAAACTTAAGAACCCTCAGAACCTAGATGCCTTTGACGTCAAAGAGATTAGTGGAAACTCGAAACCTCAAACCATACCAGAGAGTGTTAGTGAGTGGGTACTCAAAATTTACCAGTCAATGTTCGTGTATCAAGATTTTGTTAGCGAAGACGAAGAGGTTACGTTGATGAAGGAAATTGAGCCTTTCATTAGTCGACTCCATTATGAAGAATCGCACTGGGATGACGTTAGTACATGAGTTATAAATTGTTTTGTATTATAGATGCTTGGCGCTTATAATGTAAAGCTAAATTTAAAAACTGTGATTGTGGACTTTCAGGCAATCCACTCATATCGTGAAACTGAACGAAGTGTGTGGAACAAAAGCAATACTGTGATATTCAATAGAATAAGGCAAATCGGCTTTCCTCCACCGGTCCGACAACTTAAATTAGTTCATGTCTTGGATTTAGCTAAAAATGGGGTTATTAAGCCACACATTGACAGCATTCGGGTAAGCTCTGAATAATAAGCTCTGAAATCTGTGTCTTGGTGAAGTTAACAGAGTTGCCTTTTGAAACATTAGTTTTGCGGAAGTACAATTGCCGGCTTAAGCCTTCTTTCTGATTCCATTATGAGATTGTGCCCTGAAGACGAGAAGATTTTTGCATGTGATGTTCTGCTTCCGAGACGGTCCCTCTATGTCATGGAGTAATTCCTTCATCATAATAGCAGAGCGCATTTTTATAATTTGGCCCTAACCAAATAATATCCTTGGTATTTTCAGTGGATTCACTAGGTACAAATGCACTCATCAAATTCTTGGTCAAAGTGATTCATTATTCAAGAAAACCCCCGTTCCAAGAGATCGTCGAATATCAATTATGTGCAGAAATGAACCAGAAGAAAGTCCAGATCAGATCTTTCAACCAATTCTAAGCCCAGAGAAGACATAAATTTATATTAATTATAGGCATTAATTAATAACAATAGGAAGAATGATTGCAATAATTGAAGAGACAACATTGCGTTAACAATTTTAAGAACTTGTTAGTCGTTTCCGTGTGTATGACATACCATCACAAAAATTATTATTTAATAAAAAATTGACTGAAACACAAATCAAATCAAACAAAACCGCGACCCGCGAGAATATGTTAAATTTTTAAAAAATACATGACTAGTTATTACTTCGTGCTTCCAATATGGTTTTATAGAAAACACCCTGGCCAAAACAGCGAATGTCAAAGATAAACTGATAAAAACTAACCTATGCAAAAACTTAAAATTGCTATACTGATGGCATTGACCCAAATGCTAACCTATTTCGAAGAGAACCCGAGTTAAATATAGTAAATTCACGGAGGCAGGTCACAACAGAAAAGAAATGGAAGTCAAACTTATTGCTACTTTATAAGTTTTGTAACAAGCATACAATTTCTGCACTCTACATTGGAGCTAGAACCTGATTAACCATGCTGAATTTGGCTGAATTGGGTCAGACTAGATTTCTACAATTTCAATACTGTCTGCATACAATCATTTTAAATAGCTGCCACACAGTGTGCGTATGGTACACCAAAAATACATTATATAAATTAATCGTTCTAGCCTAGAGTAGAATGTACTTCAAACTAATCAGTTTCGCAATTTTTCTAGGGCAATATACAAATATATAATAATACGTAACATCATTTTTTGTAACATAACAATGAGCAGTGACAACTCATAATCGACAGAATCAATTAGTAAAACGTGTTAGCTGTTAAGCAGGAACGTTATTCTTATTATGCACACGCTGCATTTCCTTTTGCTGAACCCAGGTGTACAGTCCGGAACCAAAGAGCACAATATAATTCGAAAACCACCATGGCCAAGACTTGATATCGTTGTAGGAGAATACAGCAATGATTGTTTGAACACAAGCTTTGGCTGTTCCTGAGATATTATGCGTGAGGGGTGAAGTGGCCTGCAAATAAATTAAACCACCACATGAGTGTCCGTATGAGACATGATATATTCCTGATGTCTTAAATATGTACCTGTATTTGAAGTGCAGTCACAATTCCGATAGATACACCACAGAATCCTCCAATTGACATCAGAGTCCAAAACCGTAACTCAAGCATTTGACTAACAAAAATATTATCTGGCAGTTCTCCTGACCAAAACATGAGCGGAATGAAAAGTAGTCCTGCATTCATATTATTGTAGAAGCATAAAGTCCATGCACTGTCATCGACCCACGGAAGTACTTTCTTGGTATAAATTGAGTTCAGTGAGACACAGCACGAAGATAGCACGCCATAAATAACACCCTGCCAGGTTAATCCTCCTGGAATCAAAAAATAATTTAATTAGTGTATAATTTCAAGTACTTTTCCTGCAAGAAGAACGAGGGAAAGACGGATCCGAGGATATATCTTAACTTTAACTCTTTCGGCTTATAATTTCGACCATTTAGTCAAATGCTGACTAATCAGGAGAAACAGTTTAAAGTTTGGGTTCGGCTGATATTCTATGCCATATGCTGATCATACAACCCATAATCCTACAGGATTTACTAAATGTACATTCTATTCCAATATGAACTAGGGTTACTAAATTATCACTGCAATATTTAGTTAGTACTAAGTATGGGAATCGAAGGCTAATCCATTCACATTTAAGAACTAAATGAATACTTAGAGCAATACAGCCAGTAGAAAACCTCTAAAGTGGGGCGGAAGTACTGAAGATTGGTGATTTATACAACGGGGTAGTTAGTTTTAATTCAAACTACAGAATAAACAGTGTGCACATCATCACTGTGGGCTACATACCAGTAAGTCCCTCCTGATCAATTCCAAGAAAATATCCACTTGTTATCAACAAACAGCATCCAATGGCCCTGCCAGAGACAGTTTTCTCTAGAATAAAAGGGTGAAATGCCAGTGCAGTCAAATAAAACAAAAAGTATTATGAAAATCAATTGTAAAAACTTACTCAAAATCGTGAATGTGAAAATGACATTTGTAACTGTTGTCAATGATCTTGCCAAATAGTAAAAAGCCACTCCAACATACTTCAGGCATAGGTTATTAAAACTGATCATTGCAACAAACACAACGGACAACGGCAAAATCTATGAAGCAAACCAAGATTAGTGAGTTCTAATACAGTAAATATTAAAAAGAACAATGCATTGCTTAATTCTTAGCTATTAGCCGACCTGCCACATTACGTCCGCCTTGAAGGTGATGTCTGGGAAAGATGAAAAGATGCCGATCCGCCTTCTTAGAAACTTCATGACCAGGCAGAACAAAACGGTAAAAACACATTGGAACCATGTTACAAAGAGAGGAGCATCAAAGTCTTCTTGAGCACTCAGTAAAGTTTTATTGACGAACACTGTTGCAATTGACACAACCCTGAAAATAAAATACAGCAATTAATTCTTGAGTCCAATAAGCAGACATCTTCTCAAATTTGGGTCAGACCTTGACATAAATTTGACAAAATAAACAAAACTTTGAATCAAAACTAAGATAAGATAAATTATTCATAAGAATGACTGAATCAAGCTCTTTCTTTGACTGTAACCCCTTTTATGGAGTAGTACAGCAAATTACACCCTGTTCTAACGCAACGTAACATTTACATTTGACATTACATAAAAACTTACCAATAAGCTGCAACGACTGTTGCGATATGTATATACTGTTGATAAAGACTTTTTCCACCATGTCGTCCTTCACCGTCCGGAATTAAGGGCTGCTTGTCCACTTGGGAGGGCAACATATTTCACCAGCACCGCCTTTCCTCAAATCTAAACTGCTAAATTCCTGTTGGATGTCAAAATGACAGATTTGCAGATTTACGGCCGGACCTGACTGTGGTTGTAGCGGTAGGCTCTGTGTGCAGGCAGACTATTTGTATTTACACAGTTTGCACATTGCAGTTGTTCCTCTTGTATTCGTGGAATGGCAATGCAATTTAAAGTTAGAAATCGCGGGGACATACAAGATATCGCTAAGTTTAGAAAACATACATTTCATATATAAACATTTCAAATAAGGCTAAGGAAACAGCTTGTTGCTAAATGATTCTTGTTCTCAAAACTCAAGAAAGAGTACATAAAGATTTCTATTAGGCATAATTAATAGTGTGTAACTACACGGCACAAAGACCATCATTACAGTCTGTTGGCGTGTACTTCTGTAACATATTAGGTTATTACTCTAGGAGTAAGGCTGGACTAGTGAAAATTTAAAATAACAGGAGATTAGTGTGACGTGTACTGCATTAATAACGAATGCATAAATTAATATTAAATGTATTCCTTGACCTTGTAATTAAGGACAGAAGTATATTTACCAGCTATGTATTGAAAACCACAATTTTAGGCAATCGTTCTTTGTAATTCATTTACGTTTTATTAAAGCACATTGTACAAACAAACGCAGCATTTATATTTACTGTTAAGACCACAGACATCTTTTGGTCATATGATTTCAGTTAAATTCAGAAGCGTTTAAAAAATACATTACAACAAACATATTCACTATGTAAGGAGCAGCATGAGACTAAATCCTGTGAATTGATTGTATTGAGTTGAATGAATATGAGATGAAATTGAGGCGTCGCACCGCACACCGGAGGGTAGGGCATCTGCAATTCACTTACCATTTCAATTGGGGAATGTCATCTCGGGATGAGTGTAAAGACATCTGACCTGAACTGACCCCAACCAACTCCATCCTCTTTAGTGACAAGTGTTGACACTGTGCCAGTTGGTTTTAAACTGCTTAACACAAAATGGACGTCACACAACAAAAACTTGCAGAGAAATTAACAATTTTGACAGATAGGGGTGTCGGCCTTCTCACCCGCCTATACAACATCAAAAAGGTTAGTCATCCAAGCTATTTAAATCAGAATTGGCTACCTAAGAGGTTTGCTTAATTCTTGTTTAACGAATGTTGAGTTATTTGAGTCGGTCAACGGCGTGTTTAAAGCCGACCGGCGCCTTGGCGGTGCTTGGGTTGAACTGAATATTATGTATGCTGTTTGCTATAAGCTTTACTGCGAGTGGATGTGTAATAATGTGAAATGTAATAGAGTGTTTGTACTAATTCAAGTATGCTTGTAAATAAATGCGAATTTATTTTTTGGCAAATCGGTGTTGATGAACATGCCGTGATTATGTTTTGGACTATAATGTTAACATGATATTTTTGACAGGCATGTGGCGACACAAAATCAAAACCGGGGTTCCTATCAGAGAAGAATTTGGAATCCGCATTGAAACATATCGTTAAGCGATTTCCGTACATCGACCTTAAGCAGGTATTTTGTATTTACTGGATGTAATATTTCTGGCATCATTTATTTATGACACATTTGTGATCCAATGATATTCCAGGTGCAAAATATTAGTGGGTATCGAGCAGAAATATCGAAGACTCTGAACCTCTACTATTTTACTTTCGTTGATCTGCTGGATTTTAAGGACCATGTATCTGAACTCTTGACTATAATGGATGCTTGTCAAGTGGAATTAGATATTGTAAGTCCAAATCAGCATCTAATATAACTAATTCCTATCTCATATTTAATATGTATTAGTTAGTCGTCAGTATGGTTAAGATTTTTTTAGTTTGCTGTCATCGACAATGCATTTTTCGTCGGCATATTGCAGGGTGTATGGTCCTTTTCCTTGAGCTTTATCAATTTGGAATTACATCAAGTCATTTTTTGTATTAAGTATAGGCTAACCATATTTGATTGGAAAGCAAAGTCTGAAACAGTGAGGTAGAAGTGTCAGTCATGTATTAAACTATTGTCCAATTTTATACAGACCTTGAACTTTGATCTGACCAAAGGATATCTTGACCTTGTCATCACCTACACAACTCTCATGATTCTGTTGTCCCGTGTTGAAGACCGAAAAGCGGTTTTGGGACTATTTCACGTAGCGCAGGAGATGGCGAACCCGACTAATCCAGCGTAAGATTTGCTAGATTGCTTTGTTAATTAATTGTTTTAATGCGACTACTTTACACTCAATTAGTGACACGAGTTTTCCGCGCTTGGGCCAAATGATCCTGGAGTATGACTCACCCTTGAAGAAGCTTTCCGAAGAATTTGGTCCTCATTCCAGACTCCTCGTCAAGGCTCTAGTCTCACTCCAAAACATTTACCCAAGAAGGAATTTGGAAGCCGACACATTAAGGTAAAATTATAATTTTTGTTTCAAGCAAACATTTGGCCATGCATGCTCAGTAGCACAATCTTGTATTTCCCCCACAATTCTATTGGGACCTAGTTTAACTAAGCCGCTATTTGTTATTTAGGAAGAAACAAATGTTGAGCTTGACTGCTCAGCCAAGTTATCTTTTGATTCCTGCAAGGACTGACACAACCCCGTGTGAATACTTGTCACTTGACACAATGGAGAGGTGGATAATTTGTAAGTGTCCAATAGCCTCTTCAATAAGTTTTTCTTGTAAGTAAAGAAGTGAAGCTTAACTTATTGACTGTATTGCAGTTGGATTTATGCTATGTCACCAAGCACTAAATAATAACCAATCCCCGGCGGATGAAATGTGGCTTGCAGTATTGAAATCTTCTTGGGTTGTTACGCTGTTCCGAGACGAAGTTTTATACATTCATTCATACGTAACCAGTTTCTTCGACACGATTAAAGGCTACAACAAACGGATTTCGGAAGTCAAGGACGCGTGCAGTTATGCTGTACAACATGCGTAAGTGTTTTGTATTTTATTTTGAACTCAGAGATTTTTGAGCTTCACTACTAAGAAAAGCCGCAGAGTGCAGATTGTTAAAGCGAGTAGAACTGATATACAATCAATCAACAGCTTTAAGAAAGTTTCTGTTAGGATTATTATTGACGCACATTGGCCCGTTAAAGTTAGATTGTTTAAACGCTTTTTATATTTGTGTACAGAGCCCTGATGCACAGAGAGAGGAGAAAATTTTTTCGGACAGCTTTGAAGGAAATGGCTCTTGTTATGACCGATCAACCAGGACTGCTGGGACCTAAAGTAATGCCTTGTCTTTTCTTAATTAGCGAGATGTCGCATTTTAGTATTAAGATATTCATTCCTTTATATTTTGTTGTACTAGGCTTTGTACGTATTCATGGGCCTTTGCTATGCGCGAGATGAAGTCGTTTGGTTACTTAGACATCATGACAATCCTCCTCAACATAAGGGTAAGAGTAAAGCCACTGAAGATCTTGTGGACCGTCAATTGCCCGAACTTTTATTCCATATGGAAGAGCTAAGAGGTAATTCAGTTTACGGATTTGTACTCAAAACGAAGATTTAAGTGATTTGGACTAAAGCTTAGTCATACTAACCATGGGTTACTATTTCAGCTTTGGTAAGAAAGTACAGCCAAGTAATACAACGATATTACGTGCAGTATTTGTCTTGCTACGATGGACCTGCTCTTGGACAACTGCTTGGTAATTTTGCCAAGTTGGAGACAGAATCAATGATACTAGGCTCAATTTATAACACTGTGTCAAGTTTATCCGTTAAGCAAGGTCAGTGAAAATAACTTACAATACTTAAGTGCATACATACTTGACAGTTTGATTGCATTTTTTGTTGTTTTGTGTTTTGCAGTTGAGGAAAATGAAATCTTTGATTTCAGAGGAATTCGACTTGACTGGTATCGCCTGCAATCCTTCTTGTCACATTCTTTGAGTAGGATTCAAGGGCTATCATATCTAATGAACACTACAATATTTCATTTGAAGTTGGTGGACTTTCAAGACGAATTACTGCTTGAAACTTCAGATCTCTCCTTGTTTTGGTATTAGAGACGATACAATGATACAAATCAACTTGGTTATTATGTCTTGAGGGATTCATTTTGAATGCTTTTTACAGCTTTTTCAACAAGATTTTTGAAGACCAATTCCACATGTGTCTAGAGTTCCCTGCTCAGAACCGCTACATTGTGGCATTTCCTCTAATTTGTAGTCATTTTCAACATTGCACTCATGAAATGTGCCCAGAAGAGGTGGGATTCAACTTAGCATTACGAAATTATTACATATCGATATAAATTAATTTCTAAAATATATTTATAGAGGCATCATATAAGGGAGAGGAGTTTGTCCGTTGTAAATATATTTTTGGACGAAATGGCTAAGGAGGCAAAGAACATTATCACAACTATTTGTGATGAACAGTGCACTCTTAGCGACAAGGTAAGCTTGCTGTATTTGTATGCTTACACTGTTACTCTTTATTGAATGCATGATGATTTTGACGATTGCATACATCTATTTTGTGTAGTTGCTCCCAAAGCACTGTGCCGTCCTAATTGCTCATCATTTGCATCGTAAGAAGGCTAAAGAAAAGACGAAGAAGCCTATCCCAGAAATTAATCGGCCAGGGGTTGAAAGTTTCCGTAAGACTCGGGAAGATTTGACAACGTAAGTTTCTTCCTTAGTGGGAATTAGCAATTTGGATTCTGGAAATGAATAATCATTCTGATGGACTGCATATTGCTTTGCAGAATGGATAAATTACAGATGGCTTTGACTGAATTGTGTTTCGCAATTAATTATTGCCCATCAGTATCCGTGTGGGAATACACTTTTGCTCCTAAAGAGTATCTTCACCAACACCTAGAGAGCCGCTTTGCAAGAGCCCTTGTTGGAATGGTTATGTATAGCCAAGACACTAATGAAATTGCGAAACCGTCAGAGTTACTGGCCAGTGTTCGGGCATACATGAATGTGCTTCAAACAGTTGAAAACTATGGTAAGTAAAATCAATTATTGCGTCTTATTGGTATTGGATGCATTTTTTCTTTGTATGCATTACTTATAGATTTTAACATGCGGTATCATATCTTGTTTTCCACAGTGCATTTAGATATGACTAGAGTATTTAATAACGTCCTTCTTCAACAAACCCAGCAATTGGATAGTCACGGAGAGAAAACTGTCGCAGTACTGTACACACAGTGGTATGCAGAAGTACTACTACGGAGAGTGAGTGCGGGGAATATTTGCTTTTCGTCAAATCAGCGTGCATTCGTTAGCTTGAATGCTGAAGGAGCCACACCGTTTAGTGCCGAGGAATATTCAGATATCATGGAGCTTCGAGCACTTGCAGAACTCATTGGACCATATGGAATGAAACATCTAAACGAAACTCTTATGTGGCAAATTGCTGGACAAGTTCAAGAGCTCAAGGTAACTTATTATTTTATAAGTTAGTTTATTTATCTCCTCTCAAGTGCGTAATTGAAGTATCGAATTCTTAGAAACTGGTGGCTATGAACAAGGATGTCCTGATGAGCTTGCGAACAAATTTTGACAAACCTGAAATAATGAAGGAATTGTTCCGTAAATTACAAAGTAATGCTTCATTTTGTGTTTACCTTTGCCTTAAATATTTGACCTAATTTTACTCAATATTTTTGTAGACGTAGAAAATGTTTTACAACGAATGACAATCATAGGGATGATTCTCCGATTTCGGCAATTAACTCAAGAGGCTCTGCATGATACACTCATTGATAGGATCCCATTCTTGTTGAGCTCCATACTTGATTTTCATGACCATGCACCGAATGGAGAGTCCATTGTTAGTCCATAGTAATATTTTCTTGTTTTAATTAGCCAACTATTACATTAAATTTTGTATTCTCGATGTAGAATGTGGCCGAAATGGCTTCAGCGGCTGGGATTCCTTTGAAAGTGGACCCAACCCTGGTTTATGCTCTAAGAAATCAAAACAACGGTATTCGTTCTTTCTGTAGATTATTTGTGCGGATTTTGGTAGACTTAGCATTTTAAATTTAATTGTCAATACAGAGACTGGAGAAGATGAATACATGCTGGCTTGCTTATTGATGGTCTTCGTGGCTGTGTCCATTCCAAGGCTTGCTAGGAACGATCTGTCAGTGTACAAAGCACCACTTGAAGGGCATTCCAATAATATTCACTGCCTTGCCTCTGCAATTAACGCAATATTTGGGGCCTTATTTACAATATGGGGCCAGGGTGATATTGAAGACAGGCTCAAGGAATTCCTTGCGGTACGGAAGGGCTTCATAGTAAACCTGTAAACTCATGTCTAACATGAGTTTTAAGTTTGTCATTATAATCAATGTTATCCTTTTGGAACGATTTAGCTTGCATCATCCAGTTTGCTGAGATTAGGTCAAGAGGCTGACAAGGAGTCCGTGAAGAACAGGGAGTCCGTATACCTATTGTTGGATATGGTAAGATGCCTAGAACTAATTTTTGATAAATCTATACTGTCAAATTAATAACTACTGTCACCCTGGCAGATTGTTCAAGAATCCCCATTCCTTACAATGGACCTTCTGGAGTCTTGCTTTCCATATGCTCTGATAAGAAATGCTTTCCACGCTGTGTATAAACAGGAAAGCTTCCACGTAACGTAGATACTGTAAAAATCGGACATTTTTAGGCAATCCATTATGTTATAATGTTGTTTATATACCGACGAATTTTAATATGCCAACTGACATTTGGAATTATACCAAATTGCAATTTTGTTTCAAAATTCCTGCACAACGAATTAGAGTATGCTATACTTGTACATCTTTAGAAAGTACACCTGTTTCCTTGCAACCAATATTTACAGGTATCAAAGTGTTCAATGTAGTTTAGTATTGTCCCTCACTCCCTCAAATACAAAAATAACTTTTAATATATTGTATTCTAAGTGTAACAGAATAAGGCTATAATATTTCCCGTTACATGTAATACTCACCATTCCTGCAAAACATTTTCTATGCATTTATTAATAGTAAGGACCACCACTATGGAAAACGAAACATTTTCGTAATTATTCAATATAATTAGAATTTGATATCCAATAAACGAGTACTTTAAGAATATCGACCTTTTTTGACAGTTTATTACCTGGATGATTTGATATGATGATTTGAGTAATAGATGATAGAAAAACATTTTCTGGCATTTTTCTCAGGAGAACGGTTCCACTCTGGTATGTACTCTGCAGAGTGCACTCATATTGAAGCTCCTGGCAAAAGCTTTCAGGCAATTGGCTTTTCACCGGTGTGGATTCTATGTATGTTGCATAATTAACTAACCATTTTGTGTAAAAGTTTTGCTACTCTCGCTGGAAGAAAACTCGCCTGTGTGGGTTCTTTTATGTATGTAGTTGATGTACTGATTTTTGAAAGAAACACCTCACGTTTGTGCTCATACATTTGTGCTCGAGAATGCTTTTTCGCAGATACACGTTAATCCCTCTTAGAACAGTTCCTCGTGTTTGGAACCAAATTCAGCATTTATGTACTTTTAACATGTTTGTGTTGCCCAACATTTGGCGATATTTGGATCCTATTTCACTAGTCAGAACCCTAGAAATCAAAGTTGGACTGTCTGTTTTTTAATTCTATAGTTGTCATTATTATGAGGACATAATTGTTCGTCACGGCCGCTCATATACTGGTGGAGAATATTGAATTTAAATACGTTTAAGATGCAATTTTCATAAGTTGCATGAAATATGGGATCGGAGCATAAAATTTTAGTCCTAACCAATTTGAAAGTTTGCATAATGTGTGCTATTTTATTTTGGTTGAAGGACAGATGAATAAGTGAAGTCAGTAAACTCAGATGTGGTTTTGGTTAATAGAGCAAATTGTCATTCTTTATTTGAACACAAACTTCATCGGAACATTCCTTTCAACACGCGTGTTTTGTTTGTGCAATTCACAATTTATTGATCCATCAAAGAAAAATTTTCTTACAAACTACAGTTAATTTATACTCGTAATCAATAGTCATACAGAGTACTGTCACTAAAATTTGCCTCTTAATTATTTTTATTTATTTTTCATAAAATAAACACCTTAAACATTTATAAAATCACGCACGTCTTCTACGTATGCTTGCTTGCTTACAGATTAGCTCTGGCTCTAGCGTAGCTGTATCGGACTTGTCAAGTAAAATACAAGGCTTGGCATGCAAATGAATCACCAATGTAAGTGTCTCAAAATTTACTTTTTAGAATTTACCAGAGGGAAGAGATTTCTTTGATTACAATTTATGATTAAAATTTAAGTTGTCTATTCGGAAATCAGCGGACAAGAGTGCAAAATGTGAAGTAGTTCGAGGGAAAGTGGAAGTCAATTCATTTTGTCATAGATATCTTGGAAGTACTTTCGGAAATATTTAAGCTGTGGTGATTAACTAGTTGGGCATTCAAAATAATTTCACTTTTGACCCCTGCCCTTGTAAAGTTTGACCACTTTGGCTTATTTGTATATTTGATAGAAATCAAGTCAGGTTGATGTATCATTTACGAATAAATTTAAGTGTTCCAAAGATTTAAGTAGAAAGATTATTTGTAATTAGTTTATGAGTAATTAAGGTAAGAATTCTATTAAATGAAGTAGCCAAGATTTTTTAAATAAAATTGAGCGCGGAGAAAATTGTGAAGACTTGGAATCCTGACGTAGTCAAGAAGATATGGAATTTGTAGTAAATCGTCAAGCATGTTTTGAAAAATTAGTCCTCAAAATTATACTCTCGCTCCTAGCTAAATCGGAATTTAGGAGGTGACCTGACTACCACAATAGAGCGTCACAATTCGCGTAATTCCTTCAACTCAGGTCAGGTCATATTCTGTGACGAGGAGCAAGTTTCCATTAAAACGTAGAAGTATTTTTATTGCACTTCTTTCCCATTCCTAGATTTTTCTTTTTTGGAAAATTATACAGTTCAAATTTACGACTGCTCAACCTTAAATACGAATTGTGCAAAGTATGCAGATAACCACCTGATTAAATTTTGGAAAAAAAATATGGAAAACTACAATTATGAGCTTCTCCCATTTGATAACTTTATAGCATTCAATTATTCCAAGCTAATGAGTTTCAGAAACGTTAATTGATAATTTTATAACCAAAATACCGCAATTCGTAAACTTCTTTCGTATTTAAAGTTAATTCGGAAATTTCACAAAATCATCTGCGGTTTCTTGGTCCAGCAAATATTTTCAACCCACTCCACAAATTTGTGCGTAGTAGGTTCCAACAATTTACCCTTTCCTTCCAGGCAAGAAGCCCTTCTAATGCTTCTAGTACTCCTATCCTTAATTGACCTACACAGCTTAGGAGCTTAGGAGCTACAGCTAACATTTTAAAGCCATGAGTACCAAAGTGCACAATCACCCAACACATTGTGTGTATGTGTGTTGCGTACATGAGTTTTCTTTACCAGTACAATAAATTACGTACAACCTAACATATAAACAGAGTTAATTAGTTCCTATATCAAAATCAAAATAAACCACCGCGACCGCACTGCCCTCTTGCCTCGAATAAAATCTATCACGCCTTAAATACTTGCACCATCACGAAATCAACGCTAAAGGAAGACTAGGTTCATACGAACCAGTCCCTTAAGCCTTAAAACTAGTACGATAATATAAGTAATAATATCTCAGTAGGTAAAAAAACAACCCAAAGGAAACTAATTGTAAACTAAACTAAATTATTAATGAATAAATTAAACCAGTCACCATTGAAGGAAATTAAATCGCATTCGTAAGAGTGCGATCTTCAATTGATTAATGCTAAATTACTACAGGTCAAGGCTAAACTGTAGAAACTACAAATTAACAACAAACTACGCAGTAACAACATAACAAATTATAAATTAAAATAACCGCAACAGCACCTATTAATTTCATTGGACTCCTGTACTATGTACTAGAATTTTGACCGCGTGATGACAGAGTTTGGGGTCAGAGGTCAAACACAATTTATCGTGTTCAGGTATACTCCACCTAGGAAATTAGCCTAGACAATTACATTGCCAAATCGCTTTCTTATCCGAATCTACCAACACCCAAAAAAACATGTGGTTAGTGGGCATTTTCAAAAAACAACGCTTCGACATCCGACGCTTCCAACAGCCCACCGTCCCGCCCTAATTACATCGATCCAAGAAATTAAGTTCCGACACAACGCAATCTAACCGTGGCAAAACGACGAAAGTGGTAAAATATCCTTATCCGTTTACATCTAATGTAGACTTTATGTCTGAAATCACAACTTGTTTCATTCTCATTTGAGACGGTTTTCATAAGGGTCTCTGGAATACCTAAGACGTTTCCTACCGGCTTCTTCCGCCACTATTATTATATAGGAAAAAGGAAAATAATTCGTCTATTCTACATTTAAGCGTTATGTAGCATTTAAACTTTGTCACTCAATGGACCGTTTTGAATTTTATTAGGGAAGGAAAGGTTGAAGAAAATGTCGTCACCAACCCAAAATAAAAATTAAGTACTTTATACATTAGAGAATGCATTGATGCAAAGAGATTTATACTTTAGTCGGAATATTACTTAGCCCCTTCCGGTTAGAAGGGGCTGGACCCTTTGTCCAAGCTACAGCAAGTACCACGCTAACATCTTATCCGTAGTTATTAATTTCTTCTAAGACACACACATCTGGTGCTCTAAGAACAAAACAGCCCTCCTAGCTACCACCAAGGGAATTAATTAATACCCGATATCTACTACACCATTTCTAGGTTAAACAACGTTTGTAATTCTCATAAATGATTGATTCAAAGTCCCAACGCTATCAGCGTTTCCTCAAATTAATACCTCAGCCAACTTGGCCCACCCTTGGCTCATACAACAATAAATAATAGATCAAATGTCGCACATTGGCGAAAATACAGCAAAACAATGTGCAGAAACGCCCAGTTTTGCTCTGGGTATGTTTGTTTGGAGCTCATTAAAAGCAACACATGGGATGACATGCGTCATAAATCCAATTTTGCCTGGCTCCTTGGTTCTGCTGTTAGCAACAGCCAGCAGAAACCGGCCACTCGGTTTGATTCCGAATGTATTTTCAAGGAGAACCATTCAAATTTGTTAATTTTGATGTGACTGTAGAACTACTACAACTACGACAATACAACGGGTACTTAACATGACACTCAACTCCAGATGTAAATTAAACAAGAAGGAGGAAATGGAAGTGTGGGCAAATTCGTAATTTGCAATGTAACTCTTAGCCACTGCACAACACAACAGCACAGGCGAGGAAGGGAAAAGAGGTACGACAGGGTTAATACCAACTGAGTTAAATAGGTACGTATATTTGTGACTGGGTCTAGAACGGCTAATGGAACATAATGTTTTCGGCTCATATTTTTTATGACCACAACTAATTTTTCTTTTTCTTTTTAAAATATGAGTCCGCATAGTGAGACGCCAATGAGGAGTTCATGGTATGAGAGGTGGAGTGATTGGAAGTGGTGGATGAGGAGGCGCCGGAAGAGGTCGCCACAGATGAATTGGATCCAACCAATAGAAAATCACTCTCACACATGGACTCATGATGAACCTTCCGCTTCTGCCCAAGCGGATTCAAGAGACCATTACTACTGGAAGAGTTACCGTTCCCTGGACTAACGGAAGGGGCCCAAATTCTGTTCTGGAAATTGGTCGACCCCCCAAACCCCGAATGTGAACGGGGTGGACTGCCCAACACCGAATTGCTCCTGGAAAGATAAAAGCCAAATATGAGTGGAATGAAACCCAAGGTCTTTGAATGATCAAGGGTTCAGTCGGCCGGGGGGTGTTGGGGGTGAGTGGAGTCAATTCAAAAAAAAAATTTCTTTTTCTTTTTGTTGACCCTCCCCACCTCCAACGCCACCGTTTTGACATTTAGCTTTGACTTACCAAGGGGTCGGTGTTGGGGAAACACTCCCGTTTCCCGACTCGAGTAAACTTTTGTTTTGCGAGTTGCGGGAAAAAGGGGAATAATTCGGGGAATGAGGGGAAGATCCACTCATTTCACTGCTCCCGTTTGATCCACTTCGTTGTGGAGCCATTGGGTGATTTTGCCCATTATATGGTCGACTGTTACCAATCGGAGAGGGGGGTGTGCTCATGCCTGAACTCCAACTATTATGTTTATTCATCCCTCCACCAAATACATCATGATGACCCTGTTGTTGTTGTTGTTGCTGCTGCTGCTGGTGATGGTGCTGCTGTTGTTGCTGCATCTGGTGCTGCTGTTGGAGCTGTTGGTCATTCTTCATGGACTGCATAATGAGATCCAGGATTGCATTGGACATTCCACCAGAGGTCTCCCCGAACGCTCCATTCCCTCGATGCTGCTGCTGTTGGTTGCTGAAGTGATGCTGTTGTGGGAGACACTGTTGGGGTGGGGGTGACATGTTCCCTGACCCACCACCACCATGTCCATTTCCAAAAAGATGTGACAGATTTTGCGGATTGCTTAGAAGGGAATTTAAAGCTTCCTGTAAGTCACCACTAGACCCAGCCCGAGAATGATTACCATTCGGTGTTGAGAATCCAGGTGGGGAGCTTTTGTGTTGTTGGGAGATTCCAAACATTGTCTCTGAAGCGGAGCGCCCGATCGGTGAACCCACAGAAGAATTACTTGACATTGAACTCTGTTTCATGAAGAGTGGGGATGTGTTGCCAGGTGTACTTGGCCCCGTGTCCGGTGGTGATGAGTGTCCGAAGAGTGAGTACCAAACGGCGAGTGGGTCACTCGGTGGGGTTTTAGGGGCATTGAAACCCGTATCCATTGGAACATCCAAAATCGGAGAATGGAGCCCAGATGGACTCGGAAGAAGAGGACCCTGGAAATTTACAAACGTTACACAAAAATGATCCAATTTGCCAAACTTCTGTCAAGCAGATAATCAAAGGCTAATTATCGGCAATGAAGGATCCCAAATTAAGCCATTTGTCACATGAAAAGAACATCTGTTCCCCCCACCCCCCGGAACCTAATTGTCATTCAGAGGACATCTATTTAAGTTCCAAACCGACACAATCTTTTCCCCTCGTCATACGATGTACGACTTTCAGCCAAAAATCTCCAGTTGGCGACGCTCCGTCCCATCCAACACTACACTTCCAACCTCATGCACTCCCGACTTCACCGAAGAAAAAAAACTATTTACTACAAAACTAAAGCTACTCACACCGCTCGTTAGAAAGAGCCGACGGTATCAAATAAATCTTTGCATGCAGACATCGACTTATTTGTGTGTTGTGCGATGTGGATGTGTGGGGGGAAAACCGCACATGGAAGCCAAAAAAAAGTAAGTCGGAAAAAGAGGAAGGAGTAACTTTGAAGAAGCGAAAGAAAGAGTTTTCCTCGCCGGAAGGTTCATCCACTTTTCCATGGTTTCACCATGTAAAGTTTCCGGGAGGAAGCCAATTAAAAGAGAGGGAAATCAGAACTAATTTGATTTAAACCTCCTCCATCAAATTAGTTTTTTTAATTGGCAATTATAAAAAAAACGGCGGAGATCAGGGAAGAAAATGGAGGAAAAAACAACGTCAAAGCAAAGCAGCAGTACATATAACACGCAAGCTTAGCGACGATAGCTCTATTTTTGAATATATAGATTCACGCAAGAAGTTGACAGAAAATAGTATTAATGTTCATACTCACCTTGTGATGTCCATTAGATCCATTGTACGAGGAATTGCTGCGTGGAGACTTATTAAAAGTTGCCCATTGGTCATCTCGATTGTGAACATTGTGCATGTTTCCTGAATGACCACTTGAAGACGGGTAGAAACCATGTGGAATGTTTGAGGAACCCGCGGATCCGGAATTGATTCCATTGGAACCGTCGTTGTCCAAAGGAGACAATGGACCCATGGAGTAGTTGCTCCCATTTGGAACCGCGAGTCCCAAGAGTGAAGACAAATTATTGGGTCCATTGTTCATTGGAATGCCGTTGAGGAAGTGAGGGTCTCCTTTGCTCACGGCTTGAAGGGCGGAGAGCAATTGTTGATTTTGAAGGGCGGAGGAACTATTCGGTGAAAGTCCACCACCACAGCCATTGCTGTTTCCGCCGCCGCCGCCGCCGCCGCCGCCACCCCCGCCATTTTGCATCTGTTGACTTGCCAGAAGGAGGGTGAGAGCTGTTTGCTGGGCGTTTTTCAATGCATTGTTTTGATGGTTTCCGCTGGAGGAAAATGGGGATGAGGACACCTTTTGAAATGGACTTCGCTTCCCTTGCTGATTTTGATCTTGATTTCCAACCCCTTTCCCCTTCTGTACGTCTTGGATTTGCTGGAGAATGATGCTTTGCAGGTTTTGGGCAACTGTGAATGAAATAGGAACATTTAAATAATGATTCGTCGAATTGGTATGAAAAACCGCAGTAATGTTAATTATTGTTTACAAATTCTGGTGTTACATTTGAGTAAGCTTGTCGTTCTGTGTATGTTTGCTTCCACGTCATTACAGCGCAGAAAAAACAACGCAGACAATTACAACGCATACATTACAACGTAAACAATTACAACGCATGGGAATTACAACGCATGCAATTACAACGCATGGACA
>JAAXYW010000739.1:0-30327 GCA_036851895.1 Orthonychiurus folsomi | reverse complement strand
CGCTCCCTCATTTTCAAATGCGGCAAATTCCCAGTTTCGCCAAACCAGAATTTAGCCAAATGTGTTCCTTTTTGTGGACCACCTGTATTTTGGGAGTTTTGTTCCTTTTATGCCTTATTATGCTGACCAATAATTGAATTTGGTGTTTGCTTGATCCGCCACGACCATGTGGAAGTAGAATGTTAAACTGTATATCGTGCGTTTTTTGTGTAGTAACCACGGATTCAGATTTTTAGTTCATTTTTTTGTTTGTTGTGCAATACATTTTGACACATGTAAAAAAAATGCGAATACCTAAAGAATAAGCCCGGTTAGAAGGGAATCCGTCATAATGTTAGGGTGTTATAGGGTTTTGTAATCGTACTAAACGAAAAAAACACTCTGTAATGAGACCTAAGAAAGTACAAACTAGCCAGTGTCATTCATTCAAACTGCTCCTGATTTTACAAATACAGCCACTAGCCAAAAATGCTTCTCTCTGACTCAACACTTTTCATAAGCCAGAATCAAATGATATCCTGTATTTGATTTTTGAGCGAATTTACAATAATTTATAGTAATTTTTTCAACAATTTACGATGCGGGATTTCCTCGGGATTGGGAATGCGGGATTGCGGGATCGATACTGGATGAAATCCCGCAATCCAGCAAATCCCGCATGCTGGATTGGAAGCCCTAATTAGTGCCGTTTTTATTTTTTCTGACCACATCGCCCCGGCAGTAATAATGTGGATCAAACCCGTCCGTTCGCAAGATGACTTTTGAAATCGCTTGGATCGTACAGGCCTGCGTATTGCATTTGCAGATCGGATTGGATATGGGCATTTTGAGGTCAAATTAAATTGGATGGGGTCCGAAACACATAGCAGTCCTTGATCCTTTCAAATTCTAAACGAACACTGCACATCCTTACTTCATAATGTAAAGCAGATACTAACGATTCGTAAGTATGAGACGTAACATGTAATTTACTTTGCAATTTTATTTGTTAGCACAAAATACATATCAAAATGAACTGCTTCGTATAAAATCAAACCAATAGTTTGGCTTGCGATGGAGATTTAAGGCGACCAGCAAATTAACAGATTTTAATTTGTACGATTCGTTTCAGGGTTCATTGGGGTATTATTAGATTGAATAACCAAGAAGCAGCCAGACCTCTGCTCCGCAATCGGACTTTATATGGGAGGTATTAACGAAGAAAGTCCGGGTTTCTGAAGTGAAATCGGGTTTTGACTCTCGGCAGGCACACTGCGAGAAAGAAAAGTAGAATTCCGTCAAAAACAAGTTTTAATAAGTTGCTCCGGATTCTATTAATTCTAATGTTTGAATTGAATCTTTCCTATTTAATGTAAAGAGTTTGGCAAGCAAAGCTAAAAATTATTGTATGGAATTCTATTGGTCTACCTCTAATTGGGGTTATTACTGAAACTGAATGATTCATTAATATTAATTGGATGCTCTTTGGTACCTCACTAATTCTACGACTTTCTGTCGAGTTATTGAAAACCACATCAAATAAACAATTTCAGTGCTCAATGTCAATAGCGCAGATAATAAAAGGCTTTTTTGAAACGATAGGCTTACTATTGCTCATATTTTTAATAATATCAAGGGGCTTGCGGAAAACAGTTGAGCTGTACCCAAAACAGGTAATATAGATATTTTAGTTTCGGTTTATCATTGTCCTTATAAAACATAAAACATCATTGTCCTTCCAGTTTGTGCAGACAACGCAAATACACTTTTTGAGATTGAGAGAAACGAACCTATTGAGTGTTTTATAGAAATACACGATGTCTTCGGAAAAATATAATATCAAAATTATAAAACTTAATAAGAAAAACCATCCTTTCACAACATGCATAGTATACACAGTCTAAATCTGATTTTAAAACATTCAGACTTATTAGAAAAATATAATAAATAGTACATAAATTATTATACATAAAAACTATATTAATAATTATAAACAATTCGGAGTGGAATTAATTAAGAATTGGTCAAGAAATATACTGCTCATGCTGACTGAATCCCTTCTATTGTAATTTGCAAATGAAGTGCCAACTAAATAAATTTTAAGTAATAACTACAGGGCATCTGCAAAATTCACTCAAAAGCGACAGCTGTAGTAATAATCCATGATTAGCAATAATACTATAATACTTAAAAGAAATTAAAGTAACCAAAGATATATAGGTATTTTCTTGACACATTGTATCTACAAGCATGCAATATTTTTTTCTGTGTTACAGAACTACTTTAAACCAGGGATAAGCACATGGTGGAAAGGCTAATGGCTTCATTGAGCACAGAAATTATTTGTATTGTATAGTGATCATGATCGTGGTGAATGGTGAAGATGATGGAACAAAATCTTGAATTTCTTGAGCAACACCAATCAGCTCTGCAAGTCGTCTTCTGAATGAGTACGTTTTCTCTTCTTGGCTTGAGGCTTCACTTTATTTTCTGAAATTACGCAGTCAAATTTCATTTTACTCAGCGCAGGCTAGTTTACAAATCAACATTCATATTTACAAACATTACCGATTCTAGCAAGGACACTTGGGCTTGGGGACTCGTCTCTAGCAGCTTCATTCGCTAACTGTGCCTGCGACTGAGGCATGAGGGATTCACCTGAAATGCTTGAACTTCGTCCATTAATTCCAGTTTGTTCCATTTTTGTCGCAGCATTCTTTATAATCAAAATTAAGTCCTGCAGATTAAACCTTCCATTTATTATTGCGCGCACAACATCATCTGCATTAAAGGCAGGGTCAATTCTAGACTCCAATTCAGTACTGTCAGCAAACAACTCGCCGGCGAACGAATCGCCATGTGGAGGTATTGCCGTCATAAACATATTCATGTATCTGTAGTCGTTATCAATTTGTTCTTGGTAGGAGTTGGCGTCTTCGTCGCTATTTTCATCACCATTGTTGCTAGAAAGCTCATTGTGCAGGTTTTGAATCATAGAATAGAGGGTGCGCTTCATTTCCACATTCAGATTTGAATCCACTGAGGTTGCGGGTGATGGATGTGGCTCCTCCAGTACAACGTTTACGTAGTCTCCAGCTTCGTCAGCTTGCCAAGTGTCATTCTCAAGAATATTTACTGAACTACCAGATAATAAATTGCCATTTGCGGGCAAAATTTCCTGCTTTACTGTTTGGAAGCCTGATAAGCTTGAAGCTCCAGACATTGCCTTTAATTGCTGATATGGTATGGAAGATGGTGGATAAGATTGCGAATCTTCGGCGTTGTCCCCATTTAAGGAATTTGCATCTTCAACTTTTACAATAGTTTTTGAATTTGAAACACTGGCTGAGGCAGACGAATTTCGTTTGCAAGTGGGTGTATTTGCAGCCGACGAACCACCTTCTTTCTTCAGTCCGTTCAAATCCATAACGAACGTATTAAACATCTCGGGATCCGTATTTTGTTGAAAATTCCGCTGATGTTTGAGCGTCCGTGTGTGTTCCAGCAGGTCATTTTTGTGTGCCCTTATTACAGAGTTGCAATACATACATACTACTTTTCCATTATCGTTAGGATGCCGAGTAATCCAAGCTACAAAGCAAAAAATAGCAAAATGTTAGCCAAAAATTAGTGAAAACTTTGAAAAGAATGTATTTTTTTAGTTTCAATCACTCCTAAGAATGGGGTCGGTTTCCCACTTGGTGTTGTACGTTTTTGCTGATTTTGGCCATTTGCTATTTGATCCATTTAATGGAGAACCGTTTTCTGAAGTTTGAAAGGCAACATCAGGTGAAGCCGAGACAGCCAAACTCAAGTCCAAGTTAGTATCCAAATTATTAGAATTGGAATCTTCTTCGGACTCTCGAGAAATAATACTTAGGTCAACTCCATTTTCATATTCGGCGAGGACAACGGCATTCTGCTGCCGCGTCCTATGTTTCGATTTGGGCTTAATTTTGATGTTGAGTGGTCAAGTAGAGCCTGTAAATCAAAATGCTTATTCATTTCAAAGTCAAAATATTATGTCAAATGATTACCAGTTATGCAAAATCAAGTGCAGCAAATTATACAAATATAACAATGAGCCGGGTACCCAGAATTAGAGCGGTTGATAAAATTACTTACGCTAAAACATTCAAATTTAAACTCAAAAGTGATACATCATATTTGCCTTCCCCTTCGTTCCTAATATATTGGATATTGAAGTCTCAAGACAAGGCCAAACTGGTGCCAAATTTTACGAGATATAATAATAATGGGTAATATCCTGAAAATTAGCGTAAAGTTTATGTGTACTAATACCTCAGTTGTTTCCCTGACCAAAAGTCCAAACTTCTAATCGACACAGAACGGACACAACCGAAGGCCAACAAAAGGTCAAGGGTCCAACTTCCTTTCTTCTCACATCCAAGCCTAGCGTGCTTTATTTTGATATTTGAATTCCGCGACTATTCAAGCTTAAAGTTCCTTCACCTTTTCCTTGATGGGGCGATTTAATTTTAATGATACGAACGAACTACAACATAACAGCACATTAACTGTTTAACACGTTCAACGTCAAATTTCTAATCAAGCTGACAACCGAAGGCAAGTACAAGGTCAAAACCACATTTTCCTTTCTCCTCACATCCAAGGGTGGTTAATTTTGATATTTGAATTCCGCGACTAATGCCGTCCAAAGGACTTTCACCTTTTCTTTGGTGGAAAGAGTTAATTTCAATAATACCAACAACACATAAACTAATATTTTCCTCGTCTGTCTTCATGACCCATAGTCTGTCAGTAGTGGCCAAGTGGGGTGAAAGTTCTTTATTTATTACTACACGGGCTTGGATTGGTGGTCGGCAGCAGCGGCGGGTATTGTTTTCGGGTGGCGTTGGCTCCCGCCGCATAAATCGCAACGCAACGGCTCTAAAGTCCCCCGTTCCTTCGTTGCTGTGCTACTAAAATCCCCGCGCCTTATCCCCATGCGAACCGCACAGCCAACTCCACGCACGCCTTCCTGCCGTTCAGCACAACGGACGGACGGAGTGTCCGTCCGTCCTCGTGCACAACTCATTTAACACATTCACGGTTCATACACGCTCCGACTCGGACGTGACCTCTTATCCGTCGCCATCCTTTCCGAAACTGTGACCCCAGTACATCATAGTATTACGCAACAACGGACCTCTAGTATTGTCTACTTGGTGGTAAGTTGAATACATTAAATTGTTTTACTACTTACTATTTCATAAATTTCTCATCTTATTGGGAGTATTTAACACGACACTACACTACCGCCGCCGCGCTGCGTCTCCCCCCGCTGCTTTACCGATGCAGACATGTAGGCTATTAATTAGATTATTTTGTGGTTTGTGCAAATTTTTGTTTCATGTCACTCGCATGTTACTACTCTACTGCACAGGGCAATTATGATTTAGTAGCTCAGATTCTGGTACTGTGGGGTTTAAATTTTTCTCATTACATGTTACGCATAGAATTGAAATTAACCATACCATGCATGGGGCAGTGGATAGTGGTAATCATGCGTTGCAGTTAGTTTTTTTAAATCATTTTACTGCATTTCACAAGTGTCGGCACTTGACATTGCCTTTTTCACATTAGTCAGATCATGTTGAAATTAGTGTTTTGTAAATACTTGTTTGATACTCTGTGTGCTTTTAAATTACCCGTTTGATTTCTATATAAACGTATTCAACCACGGTTGAGGGCAATGTCAGGTTTTCTAGTTTGTCTTGATCGACAGTGATGATGCCATATTTGCATGAATGATCAGAATTAAATTGAAGCAAACTCACTAAGGTGGTAAATTTAAAGCACTAGCACATATCCTGGGTGTGAGGAGTGCTTGTGGCCTATGAGTTTTCAAGTAATTTAAGAATTGCTAGCTAGGAGGATATGAAAAACCCAAGAAAGGTGTAATTATTGCAGCAAGCCATAAATGCAATTGACTGTATCAATCGAAAAACGATAATTAAGGGAAGAAGCCAAATGGCTGTTGCACTATTATAAATATTTGCCCTTTAATTGTTTAATTCGAGCTTCGAATCCGAATCCCCAAACACTTGGGGTCTGATTTTTCCTAGTTGTTCTTTAGTTTGAGTTCATTGAAACGTACATAATATGTCGAAGCGACCTTTGATCTAGCATATACGCTATTTACTTTTTACTTTTGAACTCAGGGCTCTCTGCAGACACCACTTTTGTACATAATTACTACTTGTACTTGTACTATGTACTTTTGTCAAAGCAATTGTACATAAGTAAGAAAATTATTTTTTATATTCCACTAGCAATTATCGCATTAGACTTGAGCTTGGTAATATGCAGCACCCTGTGCTAGGTACTAGGGTGTTTAATCCCGTGGAATTTTAGCAGACGGAGCAGAGGGTATTTCGATCATGGTTAATGGTTACCAAAATAACAAGCCCCAAAATTGAAATGACCAAGACTTTATTTGTACGTTAGACTTAGACGTAGTTTTTTGTTTAATTTGATTTAAAGCGCATTTATACTCCGCTAAAAAAAAGTTAAAAATTTTGGCTGCGCCGGGAGTTGAACCCGGGGCATTACTCTATCCGGAGATGCCGGCCTAACCACGCTACCAAGCAAAGCCCTACTGCTGTGTAGATTTTAGCTTGTCCTTTAATTTATGCCTCCTACTCACTGCTCTCTATGGGGCCCCCAACTGTTGGCATTAATCCCATTGAGAGAGAGAATATTATGAAAGTAGTTTTTTGTTGTTACAGTAGCGTTTAGAATCGAACTTTAATATGTATCTATTTTTTCTGAAATGAACTGAGCATGCTTTTAAGGCAGAAAGGATGTGTCGTCCATAGTCTAAACCGTTTTTATCTGTGCCAAGTTTGAGGAAAAATCTACAAGCGAGATATTGAATGAGTACGCCTTAAGGAGTCAGCGTTTATTTTTGATTAAATTTATTGAACTACTGTATTGCCCGCAATGATAGGAGAGAATACAGTTTCTTTTACGTTCCATATTTTTCACTCTGCGTTGTCTGGATTACTGTCTGGTTTCAAAGAAAATCCTTTATTCTCATTTGAACTCATCTCACATGGAAGCTGGTAGATAAGAGAAGTTTGACATTCATTATTCTCATTTCTCTTTGTAAGGCTGGGCCTTTCACTCGTGGCGCAAGCATGATGTTATTCTGTTCCTCGGCGTAATGAGATCTAGGTAGCCAATGCCAATAGGAGCCAAACATTACCTTCATTTGCTTTGACTGGAAGCATGAATTATTATTAGTTACACGCTTAGCCCTCAAGAAAGTAAAAAAGCATATTACTTGTCTACCTAATTTATATCTTCAATTGCACGACTTTTTTAGCATTTTTTTTACTTTTTTTGGTCAGTCATTTCATTCTACGAGTATATAGTAAGGATCTAGCTCTAGAGCGACTTGTTTGCACCAGTTCATTTCAGTGGTGTCACACGTAATATGATAGGTTTTGGGTTAGGCTGGATTTGATTAGAATTTTCTCGAAAGTCACGACGACGTCTTAATCGAAAATAGGATGTTGCTGATGCATGTGTGTATGGAAGGTGCAGAGGTCTGGATTGGTGGATGACGAGATGTGCACGAATCCTTTCTCCATGTGATTTACACGAAGTCGAGTCGCGCATTTTGCTTTCACTTCGTATCTACACAACGTCTGGCTTTTCTTCCCAGTCTGTCTGGAGTGTAGTGCTTAGTGAAGGGGATTCGACAGTCGGACTTTGTGATTTCTCCGCTTTTACGTTAGGTAGGCGATCTGTCTGTTCAAATTTCCTGTTCTACACCCACTTCTACTACTGAGTAAATATAATTAATACCACTTTTACTTGTCTGCAAGTACTAGCTATAGCTTTCTAGCGTGTAGCTCCCGCAGAGTAGAAGTAAATGGTAATATGATGACTAATAGAATTACCTTGTGCGACTTGATTAGAAATTATTGACCCATGAGACCACATTTTGACAAGCCTGCTTGTGTCGTTTTACTGCATATGAACTTTGAGGGCATGCCTAGGTTTTGTCAAAGAATGTGTGCATTGTAATACATGCACAACAATTCAGCACCTGTTTTCCTAAGTAGAAGTTTTAATATCATTGATAATTAATCGTTTGAAATGGAATTGGGAAATGGTTTTTGTATTCATTACCTTAATTTATTATTACTATTATTATGTTTAAATTTAACACACTTTTCGAATTGTGTTTGTAGGCGAGGAATCTCTAAGATGGTTGTTACTAAATCATACGTCGCTACGAAGTACCCTCTTCATTTATTGGTATGGGAAGATGACGCAAGGAAAATTGGTGAAGTGTTGGCAAACTCTCCACATCTGGTAAGGCAGTTTTAAAATAACATTTAACGTGTTGGCGTTTAGATTCATGGGCATTCAGCTTGGGTGAGATATTCGAAATGTTCCGAGCCTCCGAGAAGCGGACCCGTAGGCCTCCGAATTTTGAAAAATGAGTTTTTTTATTAAAAAAGTCGACATGCTACTATCCCCCGGGCATCAACAAAGTCGACAATTACGTTTATGAACAAGGCATCGTAAATCGTTTTCTAAAGCATCAAATTTCATTCAGTTATTTGCCATAACTGAACGCGGTGTATTAATTCAATTTGTATTAGTCCAGTCCAAGTCTGGTCTCGTCAGGTTTGTGTGAGAACTAAGAACCATTGCATCCGAATTTTGGGGGAGTTGAATAGTCATTAGAAATACATTGTATGAGTTTCTAAAAATTTTGGCTTAAAATGAATGCACCTATTCCGACATTGTTGGTTGGAATACACAAGCTTGAATCCCTTGCTCCAAATTGCATTTAAAAATCAATGTCAAACATTGTCACCCCTCCAAATTTTCCGAAAACTGGAGGGGGGGGGGGGGGCATGGGTTGGATTAATCTCCAAATTATTTCGGAGGTCTCCAAATTTTTAGTCTTCCAATTCTGCGAAAAAAGCAAAAACTTTTAAATTTTATATGGAAAAAGTGAGCGTATTTTTCGCCGCTTCCCTGCTTCGGAACATTTCGATTACCTTGGGTGTTTTATGCATGTGCTTCCGCTCAACATAAAACTTAATGGATTGAGGTATCACTTATGTTTCAGGCAAAATGCAGCACTGCATTGAATTGTCTAGCAAAAGTAGCGATTTTTTGAACGAGTGCATGTTAGATGTTATCATGTTAACCAGGGGGAAGCACTTTGTTAAAAATACATCTCATCTTTAATGCTCCTTTTACATATTTGATAATTCTTTCTTCCAATCGGTTACTTTCTTTCATATTTTTTTTTGTTGCACAGGTGGACCGAGATTTGAATGTTCAAGACGGCAGAGGCAGAACTCCTCTTATGCTGGCAATTGCCTTGGGTCGTGCTCAATGCGTCCGGGCCCTCGTCAAATGCAAAGCTGATGTAACTGTTACCAATTCTGGTGGTTGGAACGGTAATATATTATGCTTTTTTACCATAAGATTGCTTTGCTTGTAAATTGTATTGAATTATGCCACATAAATTGTAAGAAAATCTTCCACAATAATCAGTAAAGTTAAACTTGTCGCAGTTGGTTCTCATTGGATTTTGTCTCTTAGCTGTGCACGAAAGCGTTGGGCTGGGCGATCCTGAAATCTTACAGATTGTGCTTGAAGGAAAAGATGAGCAAAGAATTACAAAAAGGATGGACGTCATCCCGGAGGTAGGGAATTGATTTATTAAATGTTTGATCAGCGCTGCTATATAGATGTATGTTAAGCTGGAATTACCTCGTTTGTTGAACCTACCTCTTCCTAAACCTAGATAATCATACGAACCTAACTTTGGGTTTCTCTTGTTACTTCAACTTTGATTACCTTACTTGCGTTTGCCAAGTACTCCAGCACAGTAACTCGAGTTACATTTTTACCAATTGTATGCCCAAGCTCAATATGTCAGTGATTATCCTGCCTAAGACACATATTAGCATCGTAGATTGGGTCTTTTTGTTTAATATATTTCTTCATTACAATTCCGTGAAGGGCCTTACTCTCTTTGGTACAATTCGAAATACCAGAACGAAAATGGTTACTCAATCCCTTCGAAGAGCTCATGTCGTGCACTTGATTTGTATATGTATCTGTGCCGTTCTCTTTACATTCGTTACAGTGTAACATATACATACAATACACAGTCACTGATATTACAGATGAATCGTATGCTCAGATAGAATTTGTGGTTCCTTCCATACTCAACCACAGCAGAAGCCTAAACTAATTGTCTTTTTTGTTGTTTTCAGATGCTAAAGCGACTTAAAAATGTAAGTGTTTTGAATCATTCAAATTAAACTAGCTATTTCCTATTCCTAACATTTTTTTTGTGAAGCCCTTTGTTTCTCTTTCTGTAAACAAAATGTCAGTTGCGAGCTCAACTGCTTTTTGATTCAGTTTGACTTTATTCAGTACACTTTGCTATTTCCCCGGAGAAACACTTATTGTTGTTTAAAACTTGCTTCTAGACTCCAGACTTCTTCACGGAAATGAAATGGGAGTTTTCTAGTTGGAGTAAGTGAAAGCTTACGCCATCAATCTGAAGAGTTTAATGAGTTTAATTTGGATAAATATGTTTGTCCGTTAGTTCCACTAGTCTCGCGCATTTGTCCAGCAAATCACTACCGAGTGTATAAGATGGGACCGAATCTCAGAGTCGATAGCAGTGTGGTTGGTTTTCGGCAAGAGGGTTGGCAAAAAGGGGACATGAGCGTAATTTTTCACGTTAATAGTAAGTGTTCATTTTATTTCCAAGAATGTAATACACACCGACATCATTTAATAAGCCTAAGCTCTGAATTTTAGACCATGGTGTGCTAATGAGTGAGTGTGACCACTGGAGTAAGGAGGTTTACAGCAATTGGGTAATGATGCCGACCGATATATATGGAGGTCCAAGTGAGTAAAAATTACTATAAATAAGTTAAGTAATTAATTAAAAATTAAAGTAATTGGATTAGAATATCTACTACACAAAGAACATTACTAAAGTAGGCAGATTGTATTTATCTTGAAATATCTACACTAGTAGCATTTCAAATACTAACCAGTTTCAAAAATTGTCAAAACTAACACCAAACAGAAACAAACCACTTCACTCGCTTAAGTCAATGTCACTTTCCATGTCACTTGCCGCCGACTCACTACTCTCTTCACTATCACTAACTACTCCGTTGAATGTAGTAGTTAGCGCGGGAAAGGACGCGTCCGCTAGGTCATGTGTGTTTCGAGACAAAGAAAACGGTGCAGGGAAGTAGGCTGTGCGCGGTGCCTGGGACGCATTGGTTAGGCTATGCGAGCGGTGACACAAAGGAATCGGTGAGCACTGTTTAGTCCCGACTTAATCATGTTTCTCGTGTTTGGTTGCAGGCCACAATGCTATTTATGAGAAGGCCGTCGCTGATAGAATGGGTAACCCCTCCATCATATCTTCATTGGATTTGGATAACATCTCCTTTGAGAGGTAAACATATTTCAACAGCTCTGTTGAGTCTAGAGTAAGTAAATGTCAAGACAAGCAGAAAGTAAATGTGCCTACACTTCCCCTTCTTGTTAGAGTAGGACTGAGCGCACGGTTTTCTTTGATATAAAAGGCTGTCCAATCACCAAATGCATGCACTCAGTGCTACCCTTACAACCGGTTTAACATTAGGCACACTGCACACTTTAAATACTTTAATCAAAGGCTTGATTTCTTTTTTTATGGGAAGATGAGCAACTACTGAAGTTAAATGAATTTGTTATTTAGCATATTTCTGTCATATAATATTAGTTTGCATATGATATTAAAAATAACAGACAATCAACTTTAGCGCAGTTTAATTTATTTGCACTTGACGTTAGCTAAATTTGTAGAAACCTTAAGACACATTTTATTTATTTATTATCAGGCACAAAAGTGGACTTTTTGGTTGGGGAAGTGATAAGGTGGAGAAGGTTGAAGGTTACGATTGCAAAGTTTTTTGCGCCAGCAACTTCAAATTGGTCACCAAAATTCGCACTGAACATATGAGTGAGAGTGACAAGATGAGAACTGAAACAAAATCTAAGTTGGAAAGGATCTTAGCTACATTTGGCTCCACTGAAACATGTGACGAAGGCATCCAAGCAGGCGCTATGCTAAACGTAACTAGTAGAAATCAAGAAATAAAATCAAAATTACTGAATTGCAGAATATTGACATTTCATAATTTTGAATTTTCTAAGGATGCCGCGAGTTGTGCCCAGCCAGTTACTCTTGAGGAATATTTTGACGATGCCGTTATTCTTGGACCACGTGATGTCGGACCAAAGAAGGAGATCAGAACCACAGTCAATAAGTTCAAGGTAGTGAAAAATGTTTACATTCTTACTGCGGTAGATTAACACTGAATCTGAGTGTGTAGTACTCTCATCAAAGGCTTGCTCAACAAACAATGTCGAGCTTAGCAACATCGGGAGATATATTAATTTGACATCTCAATGTCATGCCTTCCACCTTTTTTGTGATTGGCTGTTGAGTATTTCAAATAGTTAAATGAAGGCTAAAAGTATTTTAGATGTTTGCAAATTTTGATCTATAATGGAGGTAAATTTTTTTAGGCGACAGTTTGGCTATCTGAGGACTACCCTCTTAAATTTCAGGACCAAGTAATGCCCATTGTGGATATAATGGCGCTAACTAGTAATCACTTTACTAAACTACGGGATTTTATATTACTTCAAATTCCGTCAGGATTTCCAGTCAAGATAGGTGAGCTTGATACAGTTTTTTTTTAAAGTTATCAAAAAATGGTGCTTGTATGTACAAATTTGCAGAGGTTCCTATCTTTCACTTGATAAACGCTTCAATTACCTTCCACAATGTCTTTGCCCTGGACGTACCTGTCGGCGGCGTTGAGAGCTCCAGAGATGGAAGTGGACAGCCGACGTGCCGTCTTGACGAAAGCCTCTTTGAGCCGCCGCCAGGATATTCAGTTCAGAAGTTTATGACCCAAGGGCTAGCAAGCTCATCTGAGGACGACCTTTTCAGATGGACCGCTGGGGAACCAGAACCCGGACCAGGCTGGATTGATTATCCAAGGGCGGAACGCGTCGATGTTTATGAAGCCCTCAATGCTCCTAGAACTTTGATTAAATCAAACACTCCTGACTCTGATGATACGGAGGAACAATTATTACAAAAGTGAGCTAAATGTCTTGGTTTTTAAGCAGTTGCATGTGTATTTATTACATTATTCTGTATTTGTTTTAAACAGAGCAATAGAAGAGAGCATTAAATCTGCTCGTATGGAGACTTTCTTAGAGTGGAGGGCGCCCGGAACTGGCAGGCCCGTTTCAGCTGACAGTGGCAACCGAGAATCATATCGGCATTCTGGAGAGGTAACGCGTAGCACAAGTGAAGAAGACCTTGCAGCTGCCCTTGAGCTGTCAAAGCGTGAGTTGGAGGAAAGTAAACGTCAGCGTCTGGATGAAGACGACATGCTCCAAAGGGTTCTTGAGCTCTCCTTAGTGGAACAATAAAGGTTTACTATTTACAGTCACGAATCTATTTATGAGTTAAGATCCTAAAAGTCTAAAAATGTTGTTGAACCTTCTACACTTATAAATAAGCTATTTAAAAATATAAATTATGGATAGGAAGACTGAAACAATGAAAGCATAAATTACAAATATGAACCTGAATGTTCCCACTTAAGTTTACTATTAAATTGGTTTTCCACTGAGGTTTGCAAGTCTATGAGTATTTCGTAATTCAGTTTATTTAGAGAGCAAAAACCGAAATGCCAGTGCTGAATATTGGTTTCGTAATACAATTGTGATGTGTAGTACGATTGTTTTACTCCGGACTTTTTAGGAATACTGTCGCATTGCTTCTTGTACACTTTTAACTGTACTTTAATTTACTTCCCTCGGTTTTAATTGTAAGTTTTTGAATTACTCGAATTTTGTCAAATTGCGGTATATATGTAAAATAGTTACGACCGAAGTATAACATCAATTAATGCAATGGTTTAACTACCTTTATTACCTGGAAACAAATGATACGCCAGCAAATACCCCAAAATGACTATATTCTAAGCAAATATTGAAATTGAAATAGTAATTCCTAAGCTCATTCACAGGCAAATATCAGTTTCTTTTATTTCCAAGCAGCCTGCAGTGTGTTACACAGTAAACGCCCAACTCCCTTAGCTTATGAATTGCATTGTATAAACATTTCGAATCAAACCAAAACATGCTTATTAACATTTTGTTGTATAATCAATCCCAAATGCATAGTTAGTAGTACTATATATTGCTGTGCAATCAAAACAATATGCTTATTGAATTACAAATGATGCCAGCTTGATCTCATGCATTTACCACTTATGGTGCTCGTACCAACAAAGTATTATGGCAAGTGCAAATTTGCCTGGACCTTTGTTAAAGAATTAGTTAATTTCAACTCTGAACTTGTAAGACGTAAATTTGTGAAGTGGAAAATTCAGTTCCGATTTTTACACCTTGGATGTTCTTTTGCGAATTAGTGCTGCGCGTCCTAGCGTGCACACTGAACTTGTTTTTAGCTTTATGATGATGATCCACGGTGCATTTTAATTAGAATCTCTTTATGATGTGTGTTTGTATTATTAGTTGCTAAACGTGAGTGACATGCTATTCAGGAGAGTCAACAAGTAATTAAAAATGAGTCATTTCACTGCAAAGGTTTGGAACGTTGAAATTTATAACAGAATAAAAATGACAATGTTTGTTTATTACATTGGACGTTCAAGCATCTCTTCAACTGACCCCATTCGCGTAGGAGCTAGTTTTCTTTTTCCTGTTATCAGATCGCATGAGGCTTTCACTTGGCTTTCTTGCTAAGGTGTTATCTGTTTGTCATTAGCAAATCTTGTGTTCAGTCAGGATTGTCGCCCCATAATAATACTATTGTTTTCAAACCTCATTCCAATATATAATTATGCGCATGGTGTGGTTGGAAAGATGTTACCCATAGGTATCGTTTCTAAGATGTAATTTGCTTTTCAGGTGATCGGGCTCGAGTAGATAGCCATAGTTTATCGCGAGGAATCAATTGGATTTATTACAGAATTACATTATTTCATCTGCCAATCGAGTGCTTAAGTCACATTGCCTAACTTAAGTCGGTGAATTATAACAATACCACATAACATTCAACAATCTTGAACCCCGCATGAGATCGAATGCGGAATTAAATATATTCCCAAGCTAAGTTGAGCTCAGCCTCAAATAGTGTTTGCATTTGTGCGCACGCACATACAAGAGAAATCATAATCTACTTTCCCTGAGACAATGAAAATGCTGCCTGTTGGGTATCCGCTCTTGAGAATGGGAAGCAATAAGCAAAGGATAATTTTTTGCTGATGGGTTCTATTGTTTTTTTGTGTGTGCTCCTCCTGGTCCTGGTATGAATAGATGCGGGTATTTGTCTTGGGTGCTGCTGGGGATGTCATGCCGGGATAATCTCCCTTCCATATCCACTTCTCCTATTCCCACCGTGTGTGTCTGCCTTAGCCCACCAATCTTCAAATACGTCTTTTCTCCTCCGAGCTATTGTTCAAGTCCTCATTAAAAACCTTCCATTCCCTTCCTCTGGGGGACACTCAATTAATACTCCTCGTCGAGGAATCATTATTTACTTTCTCTACTTCTGAAGCTTCAAGTTCACCACCGACCTTTCACTTCATCCTGTGTCAGTGATAAACTTAAGGCAAGTCAAAGTTTCAGATTCGACATTGTCAGCAATGGTTCGTTTGCTGGATTTTCTTTGCGCCGGGACTAAGTATTAACATACACTACACTAAGTATTAATATAATTTTTATTGGAGACTGATAAGGAATTTACGACAGGAATGCTCTATTAGAGGTTTCTTGAAGGTTTGATTAGAGCTGGATAAGAAATTCGACAGTGTCAGCACGGAATCTGAATGTTAAGATGAGGATTGGGTGCGATTATGATTTATGATTCCTCTGCAAATTATCCATTTCTACCGTTCTGAGGCAAGTGCATGTCTAGTCTTTAAATGAGTACCAGTGCGCAACGTTTGACGTTCAATTCAATTTGTACAAATCTGTACGATTGAGCAATTCAAACTTTTAATGCTGTCAGCGTGGAGGACGGGAAAAGACGCTGTTGGCTGTAAATAATTTATTATCAAAATTCATGTTTTGGCCACTGAAATCCAAAAGGCCAAGCATGCTTTAGAAAGTATTTTAAGTAAAATGATAATAGTGGGTTACGATACTATAAACTGTAGTATTGTTAATTAAGCTGTTAAGTTTCGTTTCACATTTAAAAGCACTTTGTAACTATAAAGAGGCAGGGGATCCCATTAACATAACAGTCTAACCTCAAAGAATTGTGCGATTTAATATACTACCGAACAGCGTGTGGTTCATTTTTCTTCCAATATTTTGGCAAGGCAAATGACGTGACTGGCTGGATTTATGGTATTCCGAACATCCGAACTAGCTGGCCGTAGCTAGCCGTAGCTGTGCATTCCGAACTATATTCGGAATCTGACTGGGAATTCATACCTACTTTAGATGGTGATAATTAATTGAAAAATATTTTTAATTGCAGGAAAAGAGGTCGTTTCGGACTTTAACGGAGCTCGGGTATTCAGAATGACCGGACGCAAACAAATGTTTCTTGCCAAACGCAGTACGTCTAAAGAAACTACACACAAGAGATTAAATGCTCCTAGCAATTAGGCCATGGCGATACCTCCAGGAACTAGTAATGCGGGAGTAGATTGGGTTGGCTGGTGTGAAGAAACAGCGGCAACAACGGCTAGTGAGGTTGCTACAATGCTTCGGGCTCACCACAACAATTACAACCACTCATCCTCAGTCACAATGACAGCTCATGATCTTGTCAGAAGATTTATTGAATCATTCGCAAGACACTTGGAAAATGAAATGTGTGTCCGACTTGCGGGGGGACCAAATAGTCACTATGTTAACTCACCGGTTATATTTTCCATGTCAAATCAACGACAGATAGGCGCAACAACGAATGGTGGCCTTGAGAATGGTGATCCGGGTCACGCTCACTCTAATTCTAACGGAGATGCTCTCAATAGTCACCATCATCAACGATCCCTCACAAACAGCGATCATTCCCGAAGTCAGGACTTTTCGGATCCAGAGCTTTCGTCAGCACCTTCTGTGCAGCCGGTGCCATCTCGAAGTAAACCATTTTACCGAAGGTAGGAAGATTACATAAACTGTTGTTCAACGCACATGTGTTTGATTATTGACTACTATTCTTTTTAACCTTACAGGTTATCCTTTAAGGGGTTCAAGAAAGGACGGTTTTTTCATAAACAGCTGTCCGACGAAGTGCAGCTCAGTGCTGATCCCAAAACCAAACCCGAAAAGAATTCAAAATCTAAGATGGCTAAGATATTTGCGGAGTGCCAGAAAGAAGGCTTGGTAAATTATTTAAGCGGGGAGAATTTAGATGGAACACAAAAGTGGGCAAAATGTCGTCTTGTGCTTGTTAAAACAGTTGGCGGTTTTATGCTCGAATTCTATTCACCTCCGAAAGTGAGTATAGTTTTTTTTATTGAAGCCACTGATTACTATTTATACATTTTAACGGAATTTTAAACAGGCAGTCAAACCGAAATCCGGCGTTTTTTGCTTCCTAATTACGGAGGCGCGTGAGACAACAGCCTTGGAGATGCCAGATCGCGAAAACACTTTTGTTCTGAAGGCCGAGAATAACATGGAATATGTGATCGAGGCTACTGATGCTTCAGACATGAAATCATGGCTGTCAATTGTCAAGTTTTCTATGCGGGCCGGAACGGATTCAACGGATTCTCAAAACAGCCAGAGTCAAACACCCCCCTTAATTACTGGATCTCATGAAGAAAGCGTTCCTCCAGATGACTTAACTTTGCCTAGTTTAACTGCCATTGACACATCTTCGTCGATCCCTATTTCTTCTGGGCCTATTACTCTGACGCCTTCAACTGTCGTTACTAATCCCCCACAGCTCCCTCCACGATTGATTCAACCCCAAACTCGGCCTGATGAACCACATCGCCCTACAAGTAGGATTAAAAATAATATTAGTTGAAAGTGTAACTCATTCTAGTAATGTTTAACTCATTTGCTCTAAATTTGTTCCCAGGTTTAGACAATAGTGTAGTCGAAATTCGTTCAATTACTGCTACAGGGAGCAGTGGAGCTACTGGGAACCCAGCTAATAGTCAGGACGCTGTGCCTCCCGCTCGAGATATCTACTCATCTCTGCAAGAGTACCCTTGGTTTCATGGAACACTATCCAGATCTGAAGCAGCTCGTTTAGTTCTACAAGAAGGATCGGAAGGTCACGGTAATCTATTATTCTTTTTATTGTGTTGTATTATTTTATTTCTAATCGTGCAATTGCTAGAATACGTTTTACATTGACACAATAGTTCTATGAAAAGGTTTTCACTTATTCATCCATGTTAGTATATTATATGGTGAACCAAAAACACATTTTGCCCAAAGTACACCTCACCTTGAACATGTACTTGACTTTGCGCAGCCCCTGAGATGATTAAAATTCTAATTGTGACCCAGTATAGTTAGTTTGAGGCTACACACTTTCCGCACCATGTGAAATGATGAAATGAAGCTTACCCTAGCAAACACTACATTACGCATATTTCTTCTCTTCCATTCTGTTGTAATCCATAATTTTCTGGTGATTTTGTTAATTCGAAAGTAAACACACAAACCAATTGAAATGAAAACTAAATAACCAAGCAACGAACTGCATTTTAACTTGCTTCTTTATTTCATTTATTTAAGGGACCTTCCTTGTTCGCCAGAGCGAAACACGAGTTGGCGAATTCGTACTAACGTTTAACTTTCAGGGGAAGGCTAAGGTTGGTAATTTCAGACAGAAAATTCATAGGATAGTATAAAAACAAAATTATGAGGAACATTTGTATTTTTTAGCATCTGCGAATGACTTTAAGTCCAGAGGGCCAATGTCGCGTTCAACATTTGTGGTTCCAGTCAGTGTTTGATATGTTGGAGCATTTTCGACTTCAACCAATTCCACTGGAGTCTGGTGGTTCCTCTGATGTCACTTTGACAGAGTTTGTAGTAGCTCTTCCCTCCCTTCGTGGTCTCACACAACTCCATTCTCAAAATAGCTCAGATCGATCCCGAGCTCCACATCTTCCAGAAATGCAAACGGTAAAAACAATTAGTTTGCCGCATAATGGCGGGCATAATCTTTGCTGCAGTTGACATTATTAATTAAACAGTAAGGTTGTCTAAAGTATTGCACTTTATACTGTTCACTATACTGAGTTGCCCCTTGCAATTTCAACAAGCATTAAACATTCATTAAGCAATTAGCGTGGTTTTGTTCCCCTTTCCATTTTCTAAATTGCGTTTACAGAACTTATGTTCGGGAAAATTGAGTCAATTACGCTTTCATATCGTTGTGCAAACAAAACTTGGCGTAATCCAAACTAATTTACATCAGCATTTCGATCAGAAGCTTATGCTAGTTTCCACCCAAAAGAGTTAAACGTAGGCTCGAAGATTAATGCTATACATCACTGCTTCTTCTTGTATTGCTATTAAATAAAAGCTATTGAAGTGGCAATTTTATTTAGTATGTTTGTTTTGTTTTCAGGTCACGCATAATGGATCTGTTAGAACCCGAAGTGAATCCATGGAAAGACTTCAAAGAGAACAGGCATCTGGTGGCACCAGCCGCGCAGTCGAGAATACTTACAGTTTTGTTTGATAACTTTGTCTAATTTACCTTGAAGGTGCACACCTTTTCACACGCAATGTTTGATCTCGCATTCTCTAATGTATCAAGATTATCTACTTACAGCTTGCTGATTATTACATTAACAGCTTCATAGTTTCATTTACGAGTAATTAGTAAACAAGAATTTAGCGGTCGAATTACTTGACAAAAATAGAAGTCCAAACTTAGTTAATCCCGCCAGTATTACAGTTTTTGCCATTTGTGCTAAGGTGTGCACCTCGAGTTTAGTTTTGTGACTAACCCTCGAAACATTTAATCACAAAATCTCTCGGCCTAAATTATTTTGTTTGTTAATTCAAATGTTACTACTAATCGTTCAATGCATTACTTTATTTTTGCTGTTCAATTCAGTCAATTTACGATGTCTTGGTTTTTGGCGTAGGCGTAGGCCATCTGTCCAATTAGTCTAACCATATAAGCATGCAGGTTAAATGATTCCTAAGCAATTCCAGATATGTCAAAGGTAGATTTACAGTTTTATTTACTCATAGTGCTGTTTAGATTCAATGATCAGACTGTAGCTAGGCTTTGTCAGAATTTAAAGTTCTTTACATTTGTGAAAACATACATAACAATTACACCAAAGATTTATTATTCGACCCTTCTTTGTCGACATCGACAGGTAACATATTGCCATTCATCGGGTGCGGATTGCAAAATTTGACAATGTACGAACAAAACAATACGACGTATTTGTTAACCTCCTAGCCCACCTATTGCTACCTTAACTTAGAATAGTGTTTATGGCAGGCCAGTAGTCGAGAGCTAGCGCACAGTGTCCGGAATCATTATCAAGTACTGAGGATCACTTTGAAATTAAGTACAAGATAATAATAGTATTCACCATGTTAAATGGTGTTGATTTTTGATAGAATGGCAAAGCGTACCGGTAATAGATAGACTAAATTCGTTACATCATTCAATTCTTGACTAGTTAATTGTTTTGTTAAATGTTGTAGTTGGACGTATATTTTTTGCTAGGTTACTCTCAGTGCTTCCGAACACCCATTGACCCAGTCATAAGCAAACCTAATGTTCAACTTTGCTGATTGTAAAAGATGTTGATTAGAAGTGAAATTCTGCCAAAGTTTCACTGACAATTCACTGTTAATTTTTTAAGGCAACGTGAAATTAGAATATTATTACAATGCTAGGTTGTTCTCCGAATTACTTATTGGAACTACTATATTAATACGCAGTCATTGTGTTGACAATAGAAAGTTTCTAGCGTACGTGTAACAACTACTTGCATAACTTATTTTATATTTAATTTTAAGGCTCCACGCACAGACAGCTTAAGTGTTTTGAGATTTCTAATACTGGTGATCTGATTGCCAAGCAATATTAATTTTGTAGTACATCAATTCAGAGAAATTATTTATTTAAATATCTATTGTGTGTTGTAATTGTTGTCTTGATATACATATGGATGGTTAGGTAGGATTGCGTGCGCTGTCAGTCCACAGCAGCATAGCGGTGGTATATGGAGTTGGTAAAGATTTTAGATTTGCTCGTCAGTTGCTTAGTAATCATTGGCAACAAAATTCCATCTTTTGTTAATTGTTTGAGGGGCAAGCAAAAAGTGGATTGCTTGTAAATGTAATGCGCGTACACAATTTAAACATGTGTACGGCAATCTCAATCTGATTATTTGTAGGGATTATCAGAATTAAATGTTTCGTGTTGAACAAAAAAATGTATCTTAATAAATAAATAAAAACAAGCGAGTATTGTCCAGCTGAGCTTCGCGGCAGATTATTATTTTTAGTTAACTCTAACTTGAAATTAGAATTTGTTGCCAGCAGACTTACCCAAATAGAAGGATTATGGCCCACCGCATCCATATGCAACGGTGTCAGTAAAACTATTTCCACAGCAAAATCATAACCCAAGCGTTTATTCGTAAATCATTTGTTGAGGAAAACTGTTGTGTAGTTTCATATTATTTTTTGCTGTAAATAAATTTTAAATAATCACAGGAAAAAATTTGTCCATTCAAGGTTTCTTATTTGCTTACGTTTGTGGCTAAGGTGCAGGTGTAGTGTGTAGTAAAAGAAATAAAATAGGCTTCAAGATTAAATGTTCTTTTTGAGAACTTACAATTAGTATTTAACAGAGCTCCTCTCAAAATTCAGCCTGAACAAGCACGAAACATTCGGCACCAAAATGAATCAAAACTCCGAGTAAATTTTCGGGTGATGTAAATAATAGGTTTTATTGAATAATAGATAAGATAGTAATTGGCAGCTACTATATGCAAGTATAGTTGTCTACCTGTTACGCTGGATTACACATTTAGTCACGTCACCTCATATGCCTTAGCTCATATGCACGGACCAAATACAATAACTATGCGCCACGCCACATAAATTGTAATTAATATTAATTTCTTTTTTTTAAAATAAACATGCTTGGAAATCGTCCATAATCAAATTAAAAAGTTAAATAAATCGTCAATAGCTTGCGAGCAAGCCGAAGCCACATTTTTCACCTCGTTAACAATCGGACAGACAGGCAATCAGCTAAAAGAATCGAATTTCACATTTCATTTTAAAAAATAACCAAACACGGAAGAGTATTTGTTACAAACATTCAAACCATTAGATTTCTGTATCAATGCTCTTCCCTCTTAATTTTAGTTCCTTGCAAAAAGTACAAGCTATATGCTGAATGATTTAAGCTGGAGTTCTTTATCTCTGTCGTGTCGTAAGTATATCGGTATAATCTGTACACAATCAAAGTTAACATGCAATTAATAATTTTAAATGAACTAGGGTGTGTGATTGACTTTTCGAGCCCACTTGATTGTAGAAGGTAGTATAACCTCGTATCGTCTTGTCTCGCAACACCATTCGTTATTAATTCCACGTAAATAAATCATTCGTATCATTCACTGTTTCATTATTTCATTCATTATAGTTAGTTGTGATTAGTGTTGTATTTAAAAGCGCAGCAGGTAGAGGGGCAGGGGATGGCTTTCTCATGGGCTGGGAAATGAGGACGACTTTCTCTTCATAGACTATTCGGGCCCACAGATGTGGAGCTATTGCTATGAACTAAACTCAACATACTTCCTGACTTTGGGTCGTCTTCATACAATTCCCGAGGTGGCTCATTTAAAGCCAATGCACTAGAATCACGATTAAAGCCAATTAGGGATATACAATAGTGCAAGAATATTGATCCCAAGTGCCATACCTAATACCACGACGGGCAGACTCTTCATCAAATTGCTCTAGCTCTCTTAATTGCCGCTCTTGAAGGAGTCTAATCCTCTCTGATCGCTCACTAGTAAACTGTTGGAACTCTTCTCGCATCTATACGTTAAAATTTACAAATTGGCTTAAGTAATTGTATAGTAGGATATTTATTTACTCATGATACCTTCTGCTCCAAAAGTGATCTGCGAACAGAAACTCTGTCAGACAGTTCCCTCTTTTCACGATCACGCTGAGCCTCAGCTTGCATTTTATTTTTTGACTGATATGCAATCAGAATCTCTAACTCGCGCTCCAGTTTCTCCTTCATTTGCTGGACTTCAACTTCTTGAGACTCATCCAGACGAATCTACAGAGGAGAAAATCTCCTGGTTAGGAGGTCCAAAATGAGAATACAAGTACTACATTCTTGAAGACTCACAGACTGCTTCTGCAACATCTCTGCAATGCTCTGCTCATACTGCTCTCCAAGAAGTGCCAACTTCCTCCTTTGCTCCTCTTTCAATTTCTTAATAACAATTTTTTGATTATCTTTGGGTGTTGTTTGAAGAATTTGAGCCTGCAATTGAAAATAATTTGACATTATTGATTCCACATTTCTTGCACTATACGTAATATCATAGACCAAAAATTGTATTTTGATCTTGATATCTTGATTTTATCTGATTCATAATCAGCGGAAACAAAACGAATCACTAAGCCTACTCGCTTGATTACTAACTGATTAGGTCAATTTGGAGGTTCAAATTAATTCTATTCACTTTAAATAGAGACAAGTCATCTCCCTCTTCTCTCTGTTAAGAATTAGTTTCTGCATCCCTTTTGTAGGATTTCATCTATGTTAACACATACGGCATGGTTGGAAAGGACTATTAAAAATGAGAAGCCAGAGGCTCTGGAAAACACTTGTATTATCTCCGCTAAGACAACCCTGATTTGACCACCGGAAATATATTTATCCTTGGTTTGTCAGTCTGTCTGTGAGAATAATTATTCAAACATTATTTTAACTGCTGAACTGATCCATACTTCTCGAGTCTGCCGAATTCAAATGAACTGTGGTGACTGTAAGCGGTTTCAGTGAATTGAATGAGGGCATAACATCTGATTAATTTACTTGAATAAAAAGAAATTGATAACTTACCTTCAAGGCTTTGTATTGTACAGTTTGAATTTTGCACGTGTCCCGGAACTGCTTTCTAATTTGAACCTCTTTTTGCTTGAGGCTTTTGGGTTGTTGCTTCAACTCCAAAGCATGCTTCTTCTTCAACTCACTCTCTGCTCTCCTCATATACTCATGCTGATTGTGGAGCTCTGTCTGGTGTAACTTCTTCACCTGGTCCTCTCTCAACTGGTGCACAGCACGTTGTTGAGAATATTCCAATTCTTGTGTTGACTCGTGCTGCTTCAATAAAGTGCAAACATCAATAGCAGGGTTCGTAAACCTCAACATCAGAGTCGATGTAATATACTTAATTTTTAATTTAATTTAAATATACTACTCGGATCAAAAAAAATCCGGGGAGTGAACTTATTGGCGAATTTCAAATTTTGCGTTATCAAATTAAATCGAGTTATTCTTGATGATAGATAATCACTTACATTTTTAGGGTTTAAAGGTTTAATACTCACTTGTCTGTTCAATGTTCCAATTGTCCCAACAGCTTGCTCCAACTGCTGTTGACGCTTATTCAATTCCTAACAAAACAAACCAGGTAACATTTACCAAACCATAGCACCAATGGAGAAAGAAATAACTGTAAGTGGCTTGCCTCTCTAAGTAGTTCTTGTTCTAACTGGTGGTAAGCTAGGAGTTTCCTTCTCCGGAACTTCCTGACTTCTAAATCTAAATATTCCTTTTGACTTCGCACCATTCGCTTTTCTTCTTGCTGCTCCTGTTGCTTCAAATTATCCTTTTGGGCTCTGCACCAAATGCGTTTCAAAGTTAAAATTGAAGTTAAAATAATCAATGAAGAAGCATGCATTGCTATAAGTTCTTACTGCAATGTTGCTTCTCGTTGACGTTTGGGAGTAGACTCGTCTTGGCTCAACTCCCTCTTCCACCTCTCCTTATTTTGCTTGTACTCCCGTCGCTTGTGAAGTTCAAAATTCTTTCTCTCCAATTCTTGTCGAGCGATTATCTCCTTCGTGAGCCGCTTCTCTGCATTAGAGTTTTGCTTTAACTAAAAATAAATTAAAAAGTACAATTAAAATAAGTTAAATAAATTAACATTTTGTTCAAACAACCAAGCAATAGACGTACTTTACGATCTAAATCGAGTTGGTGCCTTGCTTGCAGCTTCTCTAACTCCTTAGAAAATTGCTGAAGGAGATTTTCGTATTCGCTGTCTAGCATTTTACGATGAGCCTCCATGTCCAGTCTGCACTTTTCTTCCAACTGGAAGCACATTCATAAATGATTTTTAGCTAAATACTAAATTACAATTGTAAGATTTACGCAATTGCCTTGATCAAAGCACTTTGATGTTCCCTCCTCATTCGTTTATAACCAGTCATTTGTTCGTACATATCTTCGTGTAAGTGTTCCTTCTGCTGTTTTGTAACAATTGAAGTGGTTCTTATTGTTGCAAAGTTATTTGGTACTCTCTCAGCAGAGGAAGAGTAGGAAGCCTGTGTTGTTAGACAATCATTAATTCCAGTACGGGATACCAACTTCCAGCGTAACATCATGAGTAGACAGTACAATTGTATAGAAGAATAACTTACAATGCTTCCCCTCGCTCTGGCTGGTCTCAAAGATATAGGGGAGAAATTGTTTATTGGATCATCATGGTCTAGAAGAATTGGTGGAATGGAGTTAGTTGAAGAAGATTGGGATGACGCTGACACTCCCACTGACTGAACAGAACGCTCTGATGTAATGCTATTGCTTTTACTGCTGTCTCCGCCTGCAACCTCGTCGTTTTCTGGAAAAAAAATGCACTGTTTCAAAATCTTCAGGTTTTCAAGCTGCAATTTGCATTCAAGCTGCTTTTTCTATCTCTTAAACTTGTGTGTCAGATGCTGAATTAGGCAGAACGTTGTTGTGTATAAATTCAACAAGACTCACGATCATTATCACCAAGCTGGCTTTCCGTTTCACCATCGGCCATCAAGATTTTTTTCATTTTTCGGTAGTTCAAATTGTCCAAATCTCTTACGGCAGCTTTTGTCCTGCTGATTAAATCTGTGATAACATGATTCGAACGTTGTCTTGTAATAAAAGGATGCTGCAAATGAAGAAAAAGTAAATTAGTTAGCTTCATTCTAGGCGCAGAGTCACAAGTTAATAACTCACTGCAAGGAGCCTTGCAGATGAAGGCCTCTCGAGGGGATTTTTCTTGAGGCAGGATTCAACGAAGCGTCTGAACGCATCTGACCAGTTGGACAATGGTTGAAGAACAGGACTATCATTCTGCGCAATATGGTACAAGGCACTCATTGCATTCATGTTAAAATAGGGCGGCTTGCGCTCAGCCAATTCTACGCAAGTTATGCCGAGTGACCAAACGTCCACTTTGCCATCGTACTGCCCTTCGTCCATGGCGAGAATGACCTCACTAAAATAGTTGAAAAATATAATCACAGTCTAATATTTATCTTATGCTATATTAAATTATTATGTAAAAAATTACGGTGCCATCCAATATGGCGTGCCAACAAAACTATTGGCAGGACACTGAATACTAGCAGAGCCAAAATCCGCGAGTTTGACTGTTCCATTCTCCGTGAGAAGAATATTCCCAGCCTTTACGTCTCGGTGAATTCTACCCAAGGAGTGCAAGTGTGTCAGCCCACGAATAACACCTTCACAAATGGCAGCAATTTCTTCCTCTTTTAAAGGGCGCTTGTGGACCTCTATTATATCGGAAGCAGAACCCAGGCAGTACTCCATCACCAACTTTACAATTTTTTTAAAAAATTAGTCACATTTTAAATTGATTTAAAGTCTTAAAGTCTTCAGTCTTAAATTTGAAAACTCCAATTTAAACAAAATGCTTATCACACAAGTATGAATACAAGCTCACCCATGCCGTGTGTTCCTTGAGGTAGCAGCCTTTGTACTCAATTGTATTTGGATGCTTCAGGAAGCGAAGGAAACGAATCTCCTTTAGAATATCTTGCCACTTGTCCAAAGATTGCTTCCCCACATAGGACATCTTTTTTATGGCGACAATCTCCTTGGTCTCCTTATTGCGTGCAAAATAAACTGCTCCAAAGCTTCCATGTCCGATTTCGCGAAGATCTTCGAAAATTCTTTCAGGATCTTCACGGTCAAACAGTTCTGCCACATCTGGGTCTTTCACGCTCCCAGGCCTGAAATCAAAAATTAAAATGTTGAAATTAAAAAGTGCAAATTTGGTTACAGATGAAAACTGCATGAAAGAAAAATGCTAAAGAAAAAGAAGAAGAAATGTGGACTTTAATGCCATATTTGATTAATTCGATACGCTAATTGGTCCATGGGGAATATAGCCAAAGGTTGAGAGACGACGGGCCTTATACATTAGACCAAACCTAATAGAACTGACTAAACAAATTACAAACACAGCTACAGCTTAAAGCCTTACGACATCAACATTGTAGCTTAAAAGGCGACTAAGGCATTTTTCGGAGTCAGTGAGTCAGATGTAAAACAAAGAAGCGACGCAAGTTTTTTTTACAATGTCTCGTAAACTTGCATCACTGAATACTACAATGAAGGTTAGCACTACTGCGTCCTCACGTCCACTTTTCATAAGATTATTTAGCAATAAAGCTAATTCACTTTGAACACCAATCTAAAATGTCTTATGCAGAAGAAAGGCATTCAGGAAAGATAGTTCTCTATCTTGCGCCGACGTCACAAAAGCAGCAATTCGTGCCTTTCAACTTCAAGCCTAAAATCCAAGCTATTTTTAAACAAATTGGTTTGCACACTGCAACTGCAACCGAATATGCGACAGCAATGAAGTGACGATGATCTGCGAAAACTACTAAGATGTGTGCAAAATGGCATACATCACGTACCGAAACTCTTCTTTTGCTTTTCCTAGGTTCCTTTGCCAATTTTCATTCGCCGAAAATTGGTCCTAGTGATTTAAGGTAATACGTAGTAGCAAACAGAGTAAAACAACTTGAAATAGGATAGTAATTTAGAATCGAATTAGAAATTGAATCAAACGTTCTTTCAAAAGTAAAATAAGGTAAACAATTAAAAGCTTTGACTCATGTCAATAATGCTTCTAAATACTCAAATACAAGTGCAAGTTCCACACTTTAATCTTAAATCCAAATGGCGATTGATTTTCGCATTTTTCTGAAGTAAGTTTATTTCCTTTTTCTTATTTGGAAAGTCACTTCAATACAAAATTACCTTGCAGCCTAAAAGTTGACATCTTTCGTTTAATTCGTTCGTTACAGTCCTATCCATCATCAGTCAGAGTTTTACTTGACAAGCTAGCTGTAGTTTGCAATAACAAAAACAATAACAATGATAGTGTGGGTCGATATTTGCTAACCAATACCGACCTATATCAGCGGACTACCGACTAGCAATTGCTAACTTTAGTACTACTTAGTAGTAAAGCTAGAAGTTGTTCAAAATCAATAGAATTTCCTGTAACCCTTAATAAGTTGTGTCATACCGGCCGAGACCAAGGGAAGACAAAGCTTGGATGGCTTTGACTGACGGCGCACGGTTGTACATACAACCAGTGTTTACAAATATTTCAAGTCATAACATCAACACGGAAGGAATGGAACATACACTCCTGCAAGGAGCCTAAGCCGAAAATGAAATTAAAATGTCAAACCACATGTGGGTCAAACAAGTATGACCTTGTGCACCTAACACTAGGGGTATAATTCATCAAACACAAGCAAAGCAAATACTGACATGCTACCCTAACTAGCTAAAGGGTCAACCGTCCGAACGGTATAGTATTACAATGTACAAATATCTGTTTATCCATTCGCCTGCCCTTATTGTGAACCAACTTACGATTCAAGTTACACAAAATTAAAGGGCTCTCAAATTACACAACCACAATTGAATGAATGGGAAATAGATGACTCACCTCATGGTGGTAATGTTCAGATTTGTGGAAGCCGTTTAAAATGGAGATCGCGCTTCTGGAGCGCGATGGTCTTCCGGGCACAGGGTGACTTCAATGAAGACAAAGGGCAAAGGACTGGGCAAGGTAATTAGGGTCAGAATTTGGACCCTTGCCCTCGGTCAGGTCACCCAGGCCGACCGAACCCTTTCTTCAGAAGCTGCTGCTCACCTAGTCCACACAGACCATGAATAATGCCCAACTTAATTCCCCTTGACCTCAACCACTTCTGCCTACCCGGTGACTGACTGCCAGTGATGTCGTAGCTCCTCGTCCGTCCACCGACGGCTAGACTATGACTGGGGTCGGGAGAAGGTGGGGACACGCCGAAGATTGATTCGGGATTAGAAGAAAACGGGTGAGGAAGAAGATTGATAGACAGGGACAGAGATGGCGACTCTATGGGGTGACGTGACCCAGGGTGACCTGGCAGACTCGGATGAGCTGATGTTGTGATGTTTGCCTGCCAATCATTTCGGTAAAATAGTGTGCCATGGAAATTGAGAACTGTTGTGCAGGAGTGCAAAGGGGGACTATAAAAATGGTTCCATTCCCTTTATGTATGGGTGCGCACTGTGCTCAGGTTGGGGCAGTTGCTGAGGCATCCGGCTCTCCCCACACCACAACCACTCTGTCAGTCCTACATTTACAATCTCATTTCAAAATTTGACCTTAACAGTCATCAAATTCATTCAACCCTCACCCTCCGTCTTATCAACCCTAGTTAACGTCCCAGCCGAGAAATAAATCTTGCCTGGTCTTGTGAGGCACTTGCTATGGATTGAGAAGCAATCAACAGTTTCATAATATTAACCTGATTTCGCTTTCATTTCGTACAATTGAAAATAAGTCTGTCGGTGTCTAGGAACAATGCAATGGGCAGAAAACCCGGAAATTGACAATGAATTGTGAGGGAAAATAAAATGGCATTGACACAGACACAACACGGCACGGCACTGGATTTTTAGTTCCGGGTACGTACAGTACGGAATGGCAGGCGCAAGGAATGAAGGGGAACGAAAGTGTAGCGAACTTCCGTATTTCATTTATTACCCGGTGGTTTGAAAGACTGACTACCGTAAATTACCTATTAAAAGCCCCCCCTCTAATAGAAGCCCCGACTCTAATAAAAGCCCCGTCTGTGGGTGAATTTGGGGAATAGAAGCCCCTTCCCTAATAGAAGCCCCCCTCCTAATAGAAGCCC
>JAAXYW010000738.1:0-30331 GCA_036851895.1 Orthonychiurus folsomi | reverse complement strand
TGCAGCTGCTCTTTTCGATCTCTGCTTGCAGAGTTTATTTATATTTCCTCCTTAATACGCATATTTCGGTTTACAGAGAAGTAGTTTTAAGTTCTCACTCTCACTGTTAAAATGTTTGAATTTGGATATAATTTAAAATATGCGATAGTGTTAGACGCGAAAGACTGTAGTTTCAATAAACGTTTTTGCAATTAATTACACAGTATCAAAGGTCGACTCTGGCCCCAAGGAGTGGAATATCTTGCATCTCTGTCTTGAGGCAAAGGAACTCTCCCGAAACACACATGATTCCAATTGAAGCAAGTGTGAACAACCACCACGATATGAAATTTGGAAGACTTCCATTGTACCACCAACAAAATAACAGGTGAATTAAGTAGGTGGTCACTGTGAAATCGAGGCACAATTTAGTCCGCTTCACTACTATCCATAACGCCAATGATCTGCAATACAAAGACAAGGTAATGTTTATACAGATCACCGAACCCACTCTTACTTTGGTTTTGTATCAATTCCGAGCCAATGAGAGATGGAATTGGATCAAGTCTAATTTCTTCCGAGTTTTATGTCATTATGTCAATGTATAGGAATAAAAATAAACGCTTAATTTCCTTCAAACAGAAAAAGCTAAACTATCAAATTTATTTGGTTCCGAAAAACCACTGGATTTCATGGCTTAACCCATTTTAAATAAGCATTACACATTCACTTTCACTTACCCCAGGAGTGCATTCAATGTGTAACATGCTAGTGTTAATACTCCGTTCAAGTCGAAATTGATTGTCTGAAAAAACATTCGTGAATACAGTGAATAATATTTACAGCATGTCAATAGTAATCTTGAATTAGTTTGCTTACCTTATAAAAAAATAAATTGTCTAAGCTGAGTTGAGTACCCGTAAATATGGATCCACACAAAAGTAGTGCTCCAAAGGAGAAGTAGAAAAATGACTGGACAGTTACAATTTGTGCCACAATTAAAGTGGGGTCCCAAACACTGACACGAAATTTTCCACTCATTCTCCTTCACCGATGAGTTAACTTTTCAAAGTAAGATAAAGCGTCCTTCTTACTACAACTCATAATTAATTTAACAATCAAACATCACCACACTTTCATGATTCATTTAGAACGATGTACTTGATTTTCGTATTAATTTAATCAAATGATAATGGCAACAGTGGAATAGCTCACGCAATTTCACCTTCCTTTCTTCATGTTGAGTGTTGATGACACGCAATAAAATGCTGGAACAAAAGGTAAACTGACTCGTGATCAGAAATTTCAGCTTCTGTTTGTGTCAGCTGTTGGCTCTTAAATTAATTAGGTTAATTTTTGGTAGAGCAGCAAGGGTTTGGATTCATATGAGTGAGTCAACTGCACACTTCAATTTTCCGCTCAGCCATCGAAGGTATGGTTAACCATTGACTCATGGGGTTGCAATTGGGAGTTTCGGTTCAGACATCTACCCTAACATTCTGAGATGAATACACGGCTTTGGTTTACTTCATGAATAAATGTAAATAAAACTCAGTGAACAATTAATATTATTTTTCAATCAAGTCTAGTTTTCTCGAAGTGCATAGCACTAAATATGGAGCTGCAAAATTTCTTGTCAAGCCGTACTCTGACACAAATGAATTTTTATGAAATTTACACACTGGCAGCCAATTTTATAAGAATTCAACAATTTCTCTAGATAATACCAAAAATATTCAAAAGTACGCAACATTACAGTGAAAAGGAATAAAATAATGTTTTCCTCAATTAGTTGGAAAGAACCTATATGCCAGGGAATTCATGAATTGCACAATGTGACCGGTGCGAGTCACTGTATTGTAATATCGTTAGGATGGATTGTACAGATAGTTACGGGACGCCGCATCTTTTTGCCCTGAAGCTCTATTCTTTTTAACAATGAATACCCGAACTCCAAGCATTTCATTGTAACACGGACAGACACACAGGGTAAAAAGAGCAGGATTTCCACCTGTAGGGCCAATGAATACTATTACCGTCCACACCTTCCCAAGCTTAGCCCGTGAGGTAGTGAGGAATTTGTGGATTGTAGCAGGTTGGTCCCATGCACTTCTGTACATTCCAATCAAGCCCCCTTCATCCCCTTAAAATTTACTATCCTGTGCTGTTTGTAGTGAGTGTAGTAGGAGGTTATTCACATTTTCATCTGTCGTCTGCAAATCTTTTAAATTTGCATACACACAGGACACACAGTGGATGCTTCTGCAACCATTCATTTAGTGGGATGACGAAGGTGAAAGACATTCAAAACGGCAAACTTTGTTCAAAATTGGAATAGGAAACCCGGAAAAAAATTAGTCGTACGTGCTCCAGGGTTTGATTAGGAGCGAACGTGTAAATGTGTGCCATGTTTGTGTTCGGGAATAACTAAATATTTGTTTCATGACTCGGCGCACAGAAGGAAACAGATTGAGTTTTTCATTAGCACAAGAAAAGTAGGGCGGAAGAGGGGTGATCTGACGGATTGAAAACATGTCAACTATTGTGGGTCCAAGTGATTATGTTTTGGAGTGTGTGAACTTGTACTATACAGGACATGTGAGGAACCTGTAAAATAGTTAAATAACAAATTATAGTTTATAATAAAATGATTTATTTTTTAAAGATTGAGCCATCCACATGGCTCAAGCAATTGACTGGGACGACTCGCTCTGGAATAATTCTGCGAGACGTTTCATTCGAAGTACATTCAGGGGAAATAATTGCCATACTCGGTTCCAAAGGTCAGGTTTACCTGAATAGATATAGTTGATGTAGCAGTAACATTTAATAAAAATTTACTTATTATACAGGAAGCGGGAAAAAAGCATTACTTGATGTGATCGCCTGCAGAAGTCAAATGGGGAGCAGTACGAAGAAGGGTTACGTACTTCTCAATGGGGTTACAATGAACAGAAGACTTTTTAATGTAAGTAGCACTAATTGAAGTATAATATTTTGGTATAAACTAGTTAATCTTTATTTTTCCGGCTGTTTAGTCCGCTGGAAATTATTTGAGCGGGGTCAGTGATGAATACCTGGGACCACCGGGACTTAGCGTGTATCAAATCCTTTTTTATGAAGCTTGCCTAAGTTTAAATATCCCGTCCAGTGTTCGAAAAATCCGAGTGCGGCAAATACTTTCGGACGTGGCTCTCACACAAATTGCCAGTTGCAACATCAATTCATTATCTACTTCAGAGAGGCGGCGATTGTCAATTGGGCTTCAGCTAATGAAGGATCCAGGTAAAATATGTTGTGCCATATGTTAACTTTTGGGAAATTAAGAAACGCTTTTTTGTAACAGTAATTTTATTGGCTGACGAACCTGCGTGGAATCTGGATCCTCTAAACACCTATTTCATAATATCAATTCTGTCAAATTATGCAAAAAAGTATGGCCGTATCATCGTAGTTACAATGGAGAAGCCCCGCTCGGATATTTTTCCATTTCTTGACCGTGTTACATACCTTTGTCTCGGCGATGTTTTGTATTCTGGGCATACTCGGCTAATGCTGGACTATTTCCGTACTATTGGATTTCCTTGCCCAGAAGTTGAAAATCCACTCATGTACTACCGTGAGTATTTCAGAATGGTTATGCGATACTGCTTTTGTACCAAAACATAATTCTTAATATTTCCTATAGTGTGCCTTGCAACAGTGGATCGCAGGTCACATGAGCGTTTCATCGAATCCAACAATCAAATTGCATTACTGGTAGAAAAGTTCAAAATGGAATCCAATTCATTTCGAAAGGGGGACTCCAGACTATTGGAAAGTGGACCACCTGGTTATGCAGGTTCCAGTCGAGGTCCCCCAGGAAGTGCAGCCCCAACACCACTTCATGCACTCGGAACCCCAGGCATCCTCACAACAATGGGGACTTTAATAATGTACATATTTTAATGAATTCTAAATAACAACAATCTCGGACAAGTTCTAATATATTCCTTTGATTTTGTAGACGAAACTATGCAAGTACATTTTTATTCAACTGGAATGGAGTTTCAAACATATTTTACAGACTCGTACTCCTTCCCCTCATATTCTTCCTCATGTGGATATTTTATTTTGGATCGAATGTATGTGTAAATACTGAGCGTAGCAAAATTATTACTTTAATTGACAAAGTTCTATTTTCTCCCTTTAGATCAACTATCAACGCACGTATGTGACCCACAATGGGTTGGTACTCAACACATTGGCAGTCACTTATTTCACAGCCATATGGACAGCAATAGTCACTTGTGAGGTTCAATAAACTCTTAACTAATTCTATTCTTGTTCTTGGCTTATAATCAAATCAAATCAAATTTCTAGTTGAGCCACATAGAATACGATACTACCAGGAAAACCGAAATGGGCATTACGGAGGTCCGACATTCTTATTATCATACAGTTTGGCCTCCTTACCATACACCCTAATAACATGCCTCATTGGATCTAGGATTGCATTTGAGTAAATTGCTTTTTAAACCGTATAACCTTTAATTGAAAAATGAACGCTAATTTTAACAAACTTCTATAGGTTAACCGGCTTGGGAAGTACATCAGATTGGCTACTGTATTTCTGTGTCCTCTTCGCCTGCTACTCCTGGGCCCAACAACAAGCATTTGGAATTCTGTTAACAGTTAAAAACCATTTATACTCGTTAGCATTTCTAGTTGGTTTGCATGCTTTGGGATTAACATTAGCATCGGGCACAGTTCGGACGACGAGAGGTCTGCCTGAATGGCTGTACTACGTTACATATATTACACAGCAACGATATGCAGGGGCATTTCTTAATCAAATGAATTTTGGACAATTCCACAATGACTCCATTATTGGCAAGTCCGTCTTAACAAAAGCTGGTGAAATGAAGTATTGCAGTACAAACAGTTGGGTGGATGGCTGCAGGTATGATGATGGAAATCACTATTTGAACGAGAGGTATTACAATAATGTAGAGGACAAAGATGACTTGAACTTTTATTTCAATTTTGGCCTATGTTTTGTGTTTCCGGTTTGTAATTTTTTCCTAAACTTACTGATTTATTCAATTCCTTTACCGGGAATTGTGAAGAATAAGTTTAGAGATTAAGGTTTGGGCAGAAAGAAATATTTTAAAGTGAAGGGGGCTGTATACATTTTATATTAAAGAATTGTTGTGCAATATTTCTTATTTTTAGGACAGAAAATGCAAAATAAACTTGTGAATGTTAAAAAGTTATTAGTTGGATGTGTTAAAACATTTATAGTGCATTATTTTGGTTTGTCGCAAAATTTTGCAAGCATGAAATGAAAAACGCTTTCTTTTTTTCTGATGTTATCTAAGGTAAACATTAAACATGATGCTAAAAATAAATATTATCAGTTTGCGCATGCGCACAATTTGTAAAGGAAATTCCGACTCTGGGGCAGGTTGAGAAATCGGGACGATCGAAGTGGACGGCCGAGTGTTTTGTGCATGTGCATCAGCTGTGAGCCTTGTCCTTTTCATGTGGAGTAGCATTGCCAAGGTTAAATCAAATCATTGAGAGGCGCTCTTTTTATTTTCCTGCAGAGTGTAACTGTCATCCTAGGTATTCAATTCCAAGTTTTTTGTGCTGTCCTTCAGTACTCCATTGTTGTGCAAAAACAGACAAAAGAAGCACCAAATTTACGTAATGTTACGCCGTCGAGTGAAAAGTGGTGCCGCTGTTGGAATTCGGAATTCTGCTGTGTTGAGAGGAGCACAAGCACAAGCACTTGGAACCAGGATTGACGGAAAGTCGGTTTTAACAATGCAAAATGAACTGGATAATAATTACTGTTACCAAAAATTGAACTACTGTGAAGCTAATCGCTAATCGTCGGCTTCGCGGACTAACTGTGATATTATAGAAGGCGGCAATTTAAGGTGCTCTAAGGTTAGTTAGTACTTAAATTTTATGTTATTTAAATGCCACTAATCCACCCAGCGCAGCTCAGAGTAGTGCTAGAGTGCAGCAAGCAGATAGCGTGTGGAAGTGAAAGCCGTAATCGTAAACCACTTACTTCAAATCTAAAATTAGCTGACTATCCTTGCAGAAGTGTCAATGGATACTTAACTAAACTAAACTTTGAGTCACCGGCGCGGCGGCGGCGTCCGTTTTTCTCTCTCTGCTGAGACATGTCTACTATATGACTACGAACCACAATGATAGTTTTGTATAATATTAATTAGCGTTTGATGAGGGGACAAAAATTTATGACTTTATTGTGTGTTTGTGGCTTATGTTTTATTACGAGTGAGTCTTCGATTTCAGAAATCACCCAAGATGTGAGTCAAACGGTTTAGGGTCGTTTTCACTTAGGAATTTTAGAGAAGATCATTTTAATTCTAGCAGTATAGCCTATTCGTCGCTTCTTCTTTAGTGCATGCAATAATTGTAATACGCTAATTTTAAGCATATACAATGCTTGCCTCCACGCCACGCTAAAGCAGTTTCCCAAGTACAATATGTGAAGTGTAAAAACACACAAATAAACTTTATTCTAGCTAATACCACATCTTACCGATTGATAGCACTAACCGTTCTAAAGTTCTAAGTTGTCGCTTAGCCGTTAGCAGTTAGCTTTTTACCATTTCACCTCAGCTCATGCAGTCCAACAATCTCTGAAATAGTTAAAATGTGTATGCAAATGACGCAAGGAATAGAGAGATGTAATTTCCTAGCTTTGTTTATTGCGAGTGTGAGCTCTAGCTCACGACATGACATGACAGAGGAAAGCGCCCTCCTAATGCGCGTCAGCTTTTCTTATTGGATTGTGGTTTATTCGTCATTTTGCTGATAAAAACAGTACATGCATTAAGTTAATATTAGCATAGCGAGCAGCGTGCAAAGAACACGTGCATAACTTTTGATATTTTCACTCCTTTAGCCTATACCTTACGTCAATGTTTAAAATATGTACTTGCAAGCCAAAACGTTTAACAGCCTTGACTACTTTCAACCGTTATAATTTGGTTGGCTTTGATCATATTTTCTCTTCCCCCGACAAAACATACTAAAGTTTTGTGCTTGTTCAGGAAAAAGTCTTTGATGAATTTAGCTAAACTTTGGTAAATTAACCCCTAAGAGAATTCCTAAGTCCAGTCCATTGCACAAATTGAGAATACAGTTGAGACGTTTCTTTTGAACGTGGTTGATCTTCAAGCTAGATTTAACAGAGGTGAGCATTCATAAAAAATTCATGAAAGTCTATTGCCAAAGTCAGAACGAACCTTGGCTTTATTTTTGTCTTGAGATTGGCTTGAGATTGCTTGAAGAGGTGCTCTTTCCGTTTTTACTTTTTACCTTTTTACCAGTTCCTCCGAACCCGAATCTTCCTTTTCATAATGTGCTAATGCAATTTACCGACATTGGAGGTGACGTTGTACTATAAGGTGCGACGAGTGCTGGCTTATGCTTGAAGCATATGCACGATGCGATGTAGTGAGGGAAATCCATAATTTGTCTGACGTCCAAATTTCTGGTTTTGATCTGCAAATCACGCTCGTTGGCAATACCGGCTGCATTTGCCAAACTCTGGCAATCTGACATAGCAAGTATATCGGAAGTCTTATTTAACAAGTCATAAAAGTTAACACTGCAAAATGCTTGTTTGAAGTTGAACTATTTCGTACATCCCGATCCCATCACTTAGTGAATTGGGTTTTGAAGATGTCACAGTGGATAGTTAGGGACAGTGCCGAGGGGGAGAGGGCTGATTCTCAAGAATTTCAACGTCTAGTTGGAATTAATAGAAAAAGAGTTTACGAGAAGAGCCTTTTGGTTTTGATCATCGACATCAGCCCAGGTCAAAAGTATATTGCTGAGGATCCCAAGATTCTACTTCATTGCATTGATGCGATGATTACTTTCGGAAATGCTCATTGCTTGCTTAGTGGGGAAAATGAAGTTGCAGTTATTGCTTCACATGTAAATCAAACGTAAGTCGACTTTTTACAAACAATTAGTTAAATTGAAAAGCACGTTTAACTAAATATGCGATTGCCTTCAGGCACTTTTTGTACCCTGTCCAAGATTCTCTTCAAAGCAAGCTATCCACGCGTCAAATGGATGGACAATTTGAGGGATTTCTTGAATTTGAAGAAACTGTTCGTCGTACTTTGAAAGTTGTTATTCAGAGCAAAGCATTTGCCAGACCAGAAAGTATAGCAACTGATCCCAGCGGAGCTTCGTCCTGTTTGGCTAGTGCCATGGGTCGAGCGTTGTGCTACATAAACAGGTAAGATAACCATAAAATTCAATTAATTAGTTGACTGATGGAATAAAGTACCACACTTAAATTTGATTTCAGAAAGCAAAAGCAGCTACCAAGAGGTTATGAGATGAATACTAGGATTTGTGTTCTCTCTGGAAGTTCAGATCCTACATTTCAGTACATGTCATTCATGAATGTTTTCTACTCTGCATTAAGACTGGTAACTAATAATATTATACTTCTGTGCTGACTCAATGTTTAGTCAAATGCTAAGTTTCAAAGTGTCAATTACCTTTATTTTAAGGGCGTTGTGATTGACGCATGTGTTATGGGTAATTACTCTCCTCTCTTAAGTCAAGGAACAGACATCACAAAAGGAATGTATCTGCGACCACCACAAGGCCACGTCGGTCTGTTGCAGCTTCTTTTGGTAAGCTTTCCTCCTATTAACTGTGAGGAAGCGACAACAGTGAGAATTGTATCCATAATCTTGGCAAGTGTTCCTAAGTTTGCTTTGCTTGACAGTGGAGCTTCCTTCCAGAAGAATCTCTGCGCAGCCGGTTGGCTCGTCCGCCACACATTCCTGTGGATTATCGCGGATCTTGTTTTTGTCACCGATATCTTATTTCAGTAGGCTATGTTTGTAGCCGCTGCATATCAAGTATTTGATATACATTTTCGAAACGGTTTCTTAGTTTTTGCATGGACGTGGTTTACATTTATGTGTTTCTTTTCAGTTTACTGCAGATATCGACCGTTGTGCAGCACTTGTGAGTAAGTGCAAAGTGGGATTTATTAGGATGTATTATCAAAAAAAAATTGTTTTAATATTTCTATATTTTTTACAGTGCGTTTTACAAGCCACCAACTGTTCTTCCTGTGCCTCGCCCACGAGGTGGTGGTAACAAAACGCCTTCCGGGGCAATGCAATCTCCAGATAAGGCCGGGCCAGCTCGTTAATAACTAACTACACTTCCCATGCTCACAAAGAGCACGGTTCTGGTTAAGATTTTGCATTTATTTTGAAAATTGTTAACACATCATATCTGGTGTTTACTCTACTCTCTACTGTTCTTTATATTTTGTTCCAAATTTTGGAAGGCTTCAAGTAAATCAACAAATCTTAATCTAGCGGTGTTGGATAATTTAATTTTGTTGTCAATTTATATGTTTGTAGCCAGTAGCGGTGCTTAACGGGTATGGTACGGCTTGTATTCTCGTTTGGGTATTCGTCATTGCAAAAAAAAACTTTTGAGCTTGAATACATAAATGGGGTGGATTTGTTCAAAATTTGATGCTTGAATATATTTTAGTGACTGATCTGTAAGTTTAAGATTGGGTTGTTACGGTCTGCAAAGAAAAAAACAAACACTATGACCCACTTGCTCCGTGTTGATAGGGTTGAGGGGTAGTAATTCTTGATTAGCCATAGTTCCGATTTTTTTAAACTTTTTTAATACATAACATCAAGAATTCATATGAGACCAGTTCTCCCGTTTGTTAACAACACAGCCAAGATTGGACATTTAAATTTGCTTGGGTAGGTCAAGGTCTCTATTATGGCTAATGTCGGTAGTGTCAAGTTTGGATGGATGAATAGAGAGTGCATTTGTTTCTGTAGAGTGATAGTCGTTGCGGAATTTGATTAGTTGACATTGACATCGCGCTGCAATAAAGCAGAGATTGTTTAATAACATTAGGTGATATTCGCGCCTGATTATAGTTCACTTTACCACTAACATCCTTACCCTTATGCCACTCTACATCTTATATGTTTATTCTTCTACAACGTCCTTGCAGTGCATATGCTGCTCTAGCTGCACATTTGCTTGCTGCATTGCCCACATACATTACGAATTAGTCGGCGATTACGATGATATCCGGGATTTTAAATGGCTTACCAATATGTAGGCAAGTTGCCCTTTGAGTACACCTTACCAGAAGAGTAGCTTGAATTAAAATTGTCAAGCCGATATTAAATTTTACAAGAAATCGATAATCAACATGATTGTAGTGGGTTAGAACGCTTAGTCGAGACGACACGGGTAACAGCAAGTCATGATGGATATGAATGGCAAACCGAATGATTGAAGGTCTTCTGCATCAGCTTATGAATATTTCAGGTCCACCCATAACGAAGCACCTTTTATTTTACTGTTGCCAAAAATGAAGTATTTTCCGTAATAACAGTCGAAAGGGGCAGTGTTAGGGGGTTAATACATAGGCTACGAATTTCAGTTGGGTTTATTGAAACGAATTAGGATTGTGATGTATTCCTATAAGGCAAGGCTTTTGGCAGCGATTGTGCCGCGGCCTTGACATTGGGCGAGTGACCTGTTGAATTAGAGTTTTCATTTGTCTCTCAGCCTAATGCTTTATTTGCCAAAGAAAAGTGTGCTATTTGACTGCAATGTCTGTTTACAATCTAAACATTTCAAGCGAGGATGCTGTGCTTGTGAAATCCCGAAAGCGGCACACTGATTTACATTCAGCGCTGTGAAAGAAGCATATTACTAGCTGGACTCCCTCGTGCCCGTGTCGTTAAGCACACGGTGTAATTTATCCGCAAATTAATTGCATGTAGTCATACATTCCCACGGATGGAATAAATTATTTGTCGTGGATGGTGGAAGTAATGAGTGTTTTTTTGGATTCATTAACAGTTTCAATTCGTGTAAATACGGTTCTATGCTGCTGGTATGATCTGAGCTGGCTCTCTGAATCTGCAACGAGCGAGGAAAGTTTATGGACTGACGGATCACATTGGTGACTCACTTACTCCTTTAAGAAAAAATCCACCGTGAACACAAGAAAACCAAGAAGTAAGGAATTTGTTGACAGTGACAAATTATTCCGGTCAGCAAAGCAGTTCAGAGGTCACACGATAAAGCCTTGCAGTGTCATCAAACTTTCCTCCCTGATCAAAAGCATCTGGCGTACCATGTGTACCTGAGTATTAACAAGTGATAAATCCAACATCAACCTTCAAGTATTACTTTTGAACGGAAGTGAAGTAGCCAGTCAGTGCACAACAGCATTATTATTCTAGTCCTTTAATCAAGATTTAATTAGAGATGTGCTTTACGTCTGCATCCGTCGAGACAAGATTGTGGAAGTGAACGAGATCAAATAATTTAAGTGATAACCCGATTTTACCTGAATCTCAGACTTGAAGAAGACTTGGACTTAGCTCCAGACAGGTACGTCTAATTGGAAGTCATATATAGTGCAAAGTCGTTTTAAGAGGATAAAATCTCGTAGATACGTTAACCCTGCAGTTGTTTCGCCATTTGATTCTCTCACTCTTTTCTGGGCTTCGAAGAAGAAGCTGCTAAGCGATGCCGAATTTTCGGCAACAGTTGTCCCTCCTACTATGGAAAAATTTCATTCTACGGCGACGGCACAAGGTGAGTTCTTTTAGTGCTTAATAAGGCAGATTTGTTTGGCATTCACTTATTGATGGGTTTTTACTTGATTGCAAAGTAATCCAATATTTCTAAAATACAGCTTCGCCTAATAATGGAATTTCTTTGGCCACTATTTCTATTCTTAATTCTAATGTGGGTGAGGACAAGAGGGCTTAAGGAGAACAAGGCTGCTTGTAAGTATCTCCACACAATAAGTTCTTTAATTTGAATTGAGGCCAAGACTGACCATTTCTACAGGTCATCTGGTGGAAAAAGCAATGCCTTCCGTTGACGGATTTGAATTTATTCAAAGTTATATCTGCACTCTGAATAATACTTGCCATTCTGATGTGGTTGAACATAAATCTAAGGACATTTTGAAAGACGCAATGTTAGTCCAGAAGTGAATTTCGGATTTTACCAGACCATGTTAATTTTACGAAACAAATTTTTCAAATAGGTTTCCGAAGTTTGTCAGAGACGCCAATGTTGTCCTCAGAAGAATATCGGGGAGCCCAGATGCAATTGCAGCCGTCAACCAGACTTACACTATGCTCATGAATACCTTGCTTTACTTGGGAGGGATTCGAAGCAAACGTGAACTCGAAAATACTGGTAAATTACTTTGCAACATTTAAATTCTCTGGAACCTGTTCCTTTCGCGCAATTCTAATAAATTACAATAATTCAATGCCAATTCTAGAGAAAATTAAGCTGAAAGACTTGATGACCAAAGAAGGCAAAGAAAATTTTTTGAGCAATACGCCCACGTATACATCATTAAGCAGGACCGACCTTGAGGAATTTCTTGAATCAGATCTTTATCCAAATAAACTGACAAGAGTAAGATTTTACGAGCTACACTTTTGATATGCATAACCAGCGTCATGACTCATTTATTGTATTTGATAAATTTTAGGAGAACTTTGACGAACTTCTGACTGATTTTACCAGCGGCAAGTGCAAAAACAGTTCAGAATACGAAATCATTAAAGTTAAAGAGGAACTCTTCCGGAAACTGTGTTCAATGGAACAGCCGAGCACTTTTCTGCTCATATTTGCAACTAGCAATTATGTCAGCAGAGCAGGGATGTCAAAGTCGGTGAGCGAAAGTTACGAATAGAGTTGCACTCTCATGATGTCAAATGCTCAATATGTAAATTTGTAAGCACAATGACACCTTCATCGTTTTACAGATCAGTAATGTGCTCGCCATGGATAGAGCTAAGCTTCCGATGCCAACTGGACTTTCTGGAAACCGAGCTGTGATGAATGATTTTATGAAGTTGGCTGAGTAAGTTGAAATTAAATTAAACCTAATCAAATTTTAATTTATAATTTGCATTCTGCCGTTTACTCTTATCCAGGATATTCAGTTCGTTCACCAACGAGGTGGCTGCCGTTATGGAAGGGAAAGACAGTCCTGCTGCAAACGCTGCCCTGATTTATCGTGGATTTTGTGGAGTACCGTTCAGCACTAATACCACTACATTTGGCTTTGACAATCAAGCCACAAATAGGTCAGTAAATTTCTAGGCGTGAGACTTATTTTATTCAACACTAAATATAATCCGCTACAAACTCAGCACAATTAAGTCAACCTAACTGAGTTAATAATATAACAGGTTTGATACTCTACGTGATCATCTTAAGGATTTCAGGACCAATCATAACTATGTCTACGACCCTGAAGTTAGCGAAACATGCAATGTAATTTTTGCGCAATTACAATCACAAACTTTCACGAATCTTTTATGGAAGCAAGTGAAACCATTTATTCGGTATGTAATACGAGGAAAATATCGATGAGCAACATTTGCTAAAAGCAGCAGCCTTTTGTTTATATATTTTAAAACATTCAATTGTGCCCTTCACTTTGCAGTGGGAAAATCTATTACGCTCCGGACACTAACTTCACAAGGGATATTATGAAGAGGGTTGATGCTCAATTTCAAAAACTGCAAAGTATCGAAGACAACATCCGTTCAGGAATTGACATAATTCACCGGTTTCGTTTGTGGTTGCGGGAATATAACGTCACTCTTGCCGAAGTTCAGGTTTGTCTACCTTTGAATTAACGTAACCAACCGCTCAAACTAACCTCCTATTTGTACAGAATCTAGTTACTGATCCCGTAATTGGCGGTGAAACTATGGCATTGCTGCAAACTGTCCTTGGTGTGTCACTTAACCAGACGGATAAGGAGCAAATTGAGAAAGTAATGGACAGCTTGAAAAAATTAAATTTGACAGAAATTGAGGAAACTCTGTCAAAATTAGATTCCAAATCCGAAACGCAAGCCGTGGTTCTAGATGTAAGTTAAGATGTTCAGATGTACTTCTGATTTGTTGATTATGGAATAATGCCTAAGTCACACTGCTTTCACTCTAGTGTATAAGATACAATAAGTCAGTCCCATATGAAACGGAATACGAAGCGGTGGAAGATGGAATGAAGCTTCTGGAGGATGATCTGCTGTGGGCCGTTGTAATTTTTGAAGACATACCTGAGGATGGTTCTGCTCCGAAACATTTAAAATATAAAATCAGGTAAGTCTTATATCTAAAACGCACAGGGTTTTGCATAAGTATTGTCTACTTCTATTTGGAACCTAATGATGTCCGAGCAAGCTTAGAAGCCAAACTTAACTAGCAGGTGAACTTTCCGGATCAGTTGTTGCGTTAACGCCGTCCTTAAAATGTGGATTATCCTCACTACGCCCTTCTAGGTTTTTTTCAATCATTTGTTTCAAATTCAATGTAGTTTTATGTGTATGCTTTCTTTGAAGCAGGGCGCTTGAAGGGTTTGTTATAAATTTGGTTTGAGCAAGTTATACAACGGCCCAACATTTGTCTGTAATGTATATGGACAATACTTATGACGGGCCCTGAAGTTTGACATAAAACTTGAAATTGTACTAACGTTAAAATACGTTTCAACGCTCCCCAGGATGGATAGTGACAAGGTTGATGGAACCAGACTAACAAGGGACAGACTTACGAGCAAATCTCCTCGGCGCCGACCAACCTTTGATATGAAGTACATCACGAATGGATTCGCTTATTTGCAAGAAATGGTGGAGCACAGCTTTATAAGTATTACAAATGGGGAATCGTCATTTACTCCGTCCACCGTATTGCAACAGTTTCCTTACCCGTGTTATATTTATGATCAGTAAGTTGTGTATGTATGTCGGATGTCGGCTGTTGCTGATAATAATTCATTTTTGTTTTTAGATTTATTCGTGCAATTTCTCGGACTTTTCCACTCTTTATGGTTTTGTCATGGGTATACGCATCTGCAATGATTGTCAAATCTATTGTGCTTGAAAAGGAACTCCGCTTGAAAGAAGTCATGAAAGTTATGGGTCTTAGCAATGGAGTTATTTGGTGTGGCTGGTTCATCGACAGTTTTATAATAATGACGGTCTCGACGGTGGTATTGTCTGTCATTCTTAAGGTAATGCTATCCACCAATTGCTACTAACTTGCAGTACATCTTTCCAGTACATCTTTGATTGTATAAGTTTTATCCGCTCTAATATATCTCAGAACTAACTCATTTGAATTTCTGCGTTCGTTATTTTTTAGTATGGGAAAATTATTGAGCATTCGGATTTCTTTCTGATCCTGGTGTTTATGATGAGTTTTACCGTCGCAACGATCTGTCTTAGCTTCCTTGTGTCCACATTATTTACAAGAGCAAATTCTGCTGCCGCGGCAGGTACTTAGAATTCTTATTATCTTAAATTAATATTCCTAAAAATAGTAAACATAACTACGAAACACAGGTGGAATTCTATTTTTCATCACTTATTTACCATACAACTTCATGTTAATTTGGGAGGAGAGACTCACTTGGTATCATTTGCTGGCAAGCGTAAGTTGTTGTTATCTATTGCAGCATATGTGTGTAGTTTCTTAAATATTAAACTAATTTTTCTTTCATCTTTTTCAGAGCTTGATTTCAAATGTTGCATTTGGGTTTGGATGTACGTACCTGGCAAGACTGGAAGAAGACGGGATCGGGGCACAGTGGGACAGGATAAGTCTAAGGACCCTTCCGGATGACGATTTTAACTTGATTTATTGCATTCTGATGTTACTCTTTGACTCAGTCTTATATCTTGCCCTGACTTTGTACATTGAAGCAGTATTTCCAGGTTTGTCAAGTTGTGTGGTTTACCAAAACCAAATTGTAGGACTTGTGTAAAACAAGAAAGATCGTTATTATATCACACATTTTATATAGGTGATTCCGGAATGCCGAAGAAATGGTACTTCTTTTGCCAGAAATCGTATTGGCGTTCCGGTTCAAATGTTAAAAGCAAGTCTTACAAGTCTGTTCCGTCGGACACACTTGGAGATGGTAAGATCGTCATGTGCAGAAATTTTGATCAAACTGAGGTTTGATCAAACTGAGTCAATCATGGGAAATGTTTGTGTTTTTAAACAGAAGCAATACCGGTTATAGAAGCTGAACCAGTTGGGTTAAAGTGCGGCGTGGCAGTCTCAAATCTAAGCAAAACCTATTCAAATGGTCGAATAGCGTTGTGTGATCTCAATATATCGTTTTACGAAGGACAAATAGCTTCATTCCTTGGGCACAATGGTGCAGGGAAAACCACAACCATTTCCATTCTGACTGGCCTTTTCCCTCCAACTTCTGGATCTGCGAAAATATATGGACGTGATATTCGCACTCAGATGGATTACATTAGAAAGGATCTTGGAATATGTCCTCAATATAACGTTCTATTTGATCGGTAAGTAAGCCGATCTCATACAAGCTACAAACACTTTAAATTTTATCCAGGAGTACATTATAACGCAGAGCTGCAGCACAATATTACTAAGCTGTAATTCCACATTCGAATTTCAATTAAAAATTGTGTCTTTGGTAACTAGATTGACCGTGGAAGAGCATATGATATTTTACGCCGGCTTAAAAGGAAAGGAAAACGTTAAGACCGAAATAGCACAGATGTTGGATGACTTGGGGATTCCAGAAAAAAGAAAAGAATTCCCAAAAAATCTGTCAGGTGGCATGAAGAGAAAACTATCCGTGGCTATAGCCTTTGTTGGTGGATCTAAGTAAGTTCATTGATAAAATATACTGGCTTTTATTGCTATTTGTGGTTTTTGCATCGTAGTTATTTTAATTACTTAACAGGACTGTATTTTTGGATGAGCCAACATCAGGTGTTGACCCATACTCTCGTCGCTCAATTTGGGAGCTTCTTTTGAAATACAAAACCGGGCGAACTATTATTCTGACAACACGTGAGTAACTTCATTTTGACCATTGACTAGATGAACCCTACTTGAATTTTATTTCCAAACTGTTTTCAGATTTTATGGACGAGGCTGATATTCTAGGCGACCGGATCGCAATCATTTCACAAGGAAGACTGAAAGCGTGCGGTTCTAGCTTATTTCTAAAATCTCAATTTGGACAAGGATACTCACTACGATTAGTACGAGAAGAATCTACTCCTCAGGAAACAGAGGAAATTATGCTTCTGAATAATATTAACCCATCTGAAAGTTTGAACAAAGAAAACATCTCACTCCAAAGGTCTATAATGACTGCAAGACATACAGATCTTCTCCGAAGTTTTGTGCAACATCGAATACCCGAAGCTATTGTTGTGGATGATGTTGGATCAGAAGTGGTGTTTCTTTTGCCGTACAAGACTACTAACATATTCCCCACACTATTCAATGAGCTGGATAGCAATCTTCAAAACCTGAGAATCTCAAGCTATGGGATCTCTGATACCACACTCGAGGACGTTTTTCTTCGAATTACAGTTGAAGATTTGGAAAAAACCTCATCTCGAAAGTTGAACATGGGCTGTTGTTGTTTTAACATGAAAATAGTTAGTCGTCTCCTGAAGATAAAACGGGCTGAAAAAAATTGTATTGGAGATGTTCCAAATAACCACCCTCCTGCAGTCATTACAGCAAGTGGTGACACTACTGTGCGTACTTCCTTTACAGCTTTCACGCAGCAGGAGCAAAACGGTACTCAACATCCACTGGAACCTAGTCGTTATCCATCTCAACCAAGCTTGGGTAATATTTATTTGGCATTTGTACGAAAATTTGGGAAATAATCATCATTTGTTGGTTTTACCGGGTACAGTTAGACCAGTTGAACAGGAGGAAACGCTGGTTGTGCCCACCGGAAATAGCAACACAAGTCTGAGTAGAATGGAAGATCAATTGAATGAGGACAATGATGAGTATACAATACATGAAACTTCTACTACAACGGCAACCAATGCCTTCGATCCAAACATTGATGCTGAAGCTGGTGAAGTGGATGGACTTCTTGAGCATGATGCAATTCGATTGGCAGATTCCGATTTATTTGTGAAAGAGACAGAAGGCAAATTGTTGCTTATTCAGTATTGGGAAATTATTTTGAAACGATTGCGCAATTCCAGTAGAAATGTTAAGGCCATATTCTTTGAGGTGAGTTTAATCATTGTTTTTGAATTTGAGAGGTAATGCCAATTACGTTGTAAGCGCAGACTGGGCCTGATTTTTCAGATGATTTTGCCCGCAGCCTTTATTGCCCTTACTTTGGCATTTACGCTGATTCTGCCTACTCCGATGGATGAAGCATCTCGTGAAATCACACCATGGACTTACCCTTCGCCCAATTACATTTTTTTCTCCCAGCCAGAATTTTTGGAACCATCAAATTTATCTATGCAATTTCAGGGAACGGTTGACGAGCTGACTAGTGCAATAGGACTTGGCACACCGTGCCTCAAAGATAACTTGTAATCAAAATACATTATTTTTTTGAATGCACTGATTTAAGTAGTTGTAATTTTAGCCTTTAAATTATTACAGGGACAAAAATATTTGCCATCCAGAAACTTGGTCAATGAATGCAGTAGAGGAATTCAATCGAAGCAGGTATAGCTACGTACCTGAACCGCTGGGTGATTGTTCTTGTGATTTGGGTTCTCAGCAGTGTGATGAAGTTGTGGACAAGACACCCCCACCATCATTTGAAGTAATTCAATTCGAACACTATAGTCCGCTGCTATGGTATAGACTGTAATGGAGATAACGTGGTGTATCGTATTTCTCTCCTGTAGACACCAACGGATGACTTCCTTCTGGATGTAAGTAAGTTTTTGCAGCCAAAACTATCAATTTGGCTTCGGGATACTTTCAAGGAGTACGATACATCGCGATATGGAGGCTATCAAATGCTTCTGAGAGTACCGGAAAATACAAGCGTCACAGAATTCTTAGACTTAATGACTAGTCTTTTGGATGGTACTCAATACACTCCTACCATCCCACCAATCCGAATAGATAGTAAAACTTTTTATAAGGTACACACCTTAAGAATGAAGGGTTGGGATTTGTGTAAGAATGAGCTCTCAATTCAATTGATTGCAGGTCTGGTATGAAAATCGAGGATGGGTTTCATCAGTTGCTTACCTAAACGGACTACACAACCTCATTCTACGACAGAATTTACCACCAGCCTTGGCCAGTGAAAAAGACGAATACGGAATTACACTGTTCAACCATCCCTTGAATTTGACAAAAATTCAACAAGAAAAGGAATCACTGTAAGAACAAAACCTTTCAGCAAGTAGTTTGTTTTGCGATTAAATAATACACATATTTTACAGTAAAACGGCTGCACTTGGCGTGGTTCATGCCATTTGTATTATATTTGCATTGAGTTTTGTTCCGGCTTCGTTTACCGTGTACCTGATTGAAGAGAGAAAGTCGGGTGGGAAACATTTACACTTGGTTTCAGGTGTTAAGCCAATTACTTACTGGTTTTCAAACTTTACTTTCGACATGGTAAGTGCTTACTCTCTGATCTATTTCTGTCTTGTGTGCTAATTAATGACGATCAACGACTCGATTATTGTGTTTTAGGGAAAATATTGCGTGACTGTAGCATTGTGCGTTCTACTTTTTTACGCGTTTGACGCCAGGGCCTACATTGCAGAAGAGAGTGTTGGCGCATTTATTATTCTGTTGATCTTATACGGGTAAAATCTTACAAACAACTCCTTAGATTTAGTAGACGCCTAATGAGATTCCTCATAATACAAATAATGAAACAAGTGAATATTTGAAATCAGGTGGGCAAGCATCCCATTGATGTATCCTGCAAGCTACCTGTTCGGAATCCCGAGTACAGCATTTGTTATTCTGGCGTGTACAAATCTATTTGTCGGCGTAATTACAACTGTTTCTACGTTTGTACTGGAGCAGCTCGGGGACAAGGTAATTATGCCATATTGCATACCATGTCTACCATGTCCATGTCTCATAACTTTATTTTTAAATAGGAATTGGAAGAGATCGGAGACGTGCTTAAGCAAGTCTTTTTAGTATTTCCTCATTATTGTTTGGGGAGAGGACTGATTGAATTGGTTCGACTTCATATAGAAGCCACAGCCTTTGGGAGAATTTGTAAGTACAATTAAAATGCAATGTGCCCACCCAATGGAATTATTACGTAATGTATCACTGCAGTGAATGCTGAGGATCCGCTGACAAGTCGTTTTAAATGGGAATTACTGGGCAAATTGATGGTTTGCCTTGCTGTGCAAGGATTTCTGTTTTTTCTGGTCAACTTATGCTTCGAATACAGACAATGGCTCAGGTGGTTATTCTGCTCTTGCAATTCTAAATGCCACAAGGTACAAACTATAGAGAAGCAAAGCAATATTCAGTCGTGATGTTAATACTTATTTTGTTATAATCTTACAAATGTCAGGGCCCTTCCGCAGAGGACTACGGGGAAGACGATATCGACGTAAAACGAGAAGCTGACCGTGTATTAAACCAACCTTCCCCAACAGCTGCACTTAAAGCCGAGAACTTGACAAAGGTAAAATTATTGGCCATTAGAAGGTTTCATTAATTATTGTGTTCAACATTTTAATTATTGAAGATCTACCATGGAAAGCAATTCCCTGCTGTCAACAGATTGTCATTTGAGATTGAAAAAGGAGAATGTTTCGGTCTTCTTGGGGTCAATGGAGCCGGGAAGACATCAACATTCAAGGTGCTGTTCATGATTTGGTTTAGGAGACGTAATTTAACAGTTTCGCCTATATAGATGCTGACTGGTGACGTGAAAGTATCTAGCGGGAGGGCAAATGTAATGGGATATGACGTTGAAAAGGACTTGGATCATGCCAGGCAGCATTTTGGCTACTGTCCCCAGGAGGATGGACTGGACCCTCTGCTTAATGCTTACGAGCAATTGGAATTGTATGGAAGATTGAGGGGTATGAAAAGAGCTGACGTTAAAAAGGTATGGCAGTGGAAATAGAAATTTATCACAGGGAATAAATTTGCAATAATCAGCTGTTTTTATTTTGTTTCAAGGCATCTGTGAAGTTGATTCATTCATTCGGACTTAAGCGGTACTCAGATAAAAGGTGTGGAACCTATTCAGGAGGAAACAAGCGAAAAGTCTCGGCGGCGATTGCTTTAATTGGAAATCCTGATGTCATATTCTTGGCAAGTTCATGAAAGAATTAGTGTGAAGCTTTGTTTGTTAACCGTTTATATTAAACAGGACGAGCCAACAAGCGGTATGGACCCGGGAGCGAGGCGACAGCTTTGGAGAGTTGTCCTTAAAATGATCCATTTAGGCAAATCTGTGGTTCTCACAACGCATTCAATGGAGGAATGTGAAGCATTGTGCACACGTTTGGCAATAATGGTGAATGGTAAATTCACTTGTCTGGGTAGTTTGCAGCATTTAAAGAACAGGTAACCGCTTCAAATCTTGAAAGTTGCGTTTATTTAAACTTAAATATAACTAATTAGTGTATACTTTCAGATTTGGTAGCGGGTATACATTAACAGTTCGATGCGAGCCTATTAAGCAAGACGAGTTCTTGAAGAATATGGCAACTGACCTACCAACAGCGAAACTTGAAGATCACCACTGCTCTCAAATGAAGTTCAGTATACTTCAGCAGGATGTCAAATTGAGCGACATATTTAATGTTATGTTCATGGCCAAGGCATCAGAAATTGTAGAAGACTATTCAGTTTCACAAACCACATTGGATGATGTAAGTCTTGAGCCATTTTTCAAAAATCACCTCTTTGCTGCTTTCTAATCGTTTGCTCAATTTTATGTAGATTTTTGTCAAATTTGCAAGCCATCAAAGAGACGAAAGGGATAGGAAGCCAGTTATTGTTGTGGAAGTCAGCAAACTCTAAAATCATGTTACCTCCTTGTCTTTGGTCCTGTGTTATAAATGATCGGTCGCGCAAAGAATTCTTGGTGATAGAATACATAAATTATATTAACTTATGGACCTAACCAAATGCTTTAGATGTAGATAGTGGTACGATAGATTCAGTGTACTCAACTCGTAATTTTTTGTCCTTTGTCTGTTTCGTTTCCGTGATATTTATGATTAATTTATAAGGGTGCAACCGAATCCTTCAAAACTGACTTGAAACAGTGTGGTAGTGCTTAGTCCAATGTTGTACTACGACGGCTTTTGCAAAGATAGTTATATGATATCCGTTACCGGTAAAACCAAAATGATCAAATTATTAATATGTTAACAAATAAAGTATATCCAGATTTTGTCGGACGAATTTATTTATTTTTATATAAAGCATCGGTAGTCAGAATTGTGGTCCTTGAAAACATGAGAGCACTGAACAGCTCTTGCAGGAAAATTTAAATAACATTTGTGTAACTTAACTAACCATTACAAAGTGCACTAGCTAACAAATGTAGGTGGTCTATTTCTCTTAAGCATTTAAAACAAAGTTCATGCTTGATAGTTGGGTTGCTCCAATCCAGATACTTCACCATCATGCATCATATAAGTTTCAACTTTTCGCTGTGATTTTTCCATGTAAACCGAATTATTGACTTATCCAAAATTTTGATTTTAGATTAGGGTTGAAGCATAAATTCGGAAATATTGAAATATATTAGTATGTCGTGTACATTCCTGCAACCATTACGACACGTTGAGCCGGACTTTAGTCAAAAATAGTTGAATTTTTTAAATTAAAACTTTTCTCAGTCTGCGTTTTCTCAAAAAACGTTAAAGTTGAAAAGTCTAGAATCAGCTTTACTGGTTGGGCTCCAATGAGTTTAATTAAAATACATCAAACCTCAATGGTGATTAAATGGCTGTAGAGTTAAATAATTTACAAACACATTTTAATTGTATTTTTTCCAGTTTAGGTTCGCGTTGGATGGGTGTTGTCTGTCGATGGTAGTGCAGTGCATTGAGTGAATGGAATTTTGAAACTCGCGCTTTCAGCCATATTGAAGTTGACTGTCCGTAGTAGCCGTGTTCTGCCGTGTGGGCTCATTCCCGAATAATTTCCCGTTTTCCCTGCAAAAACCCGTCACCCGGAGTGGAAATTAACAATTCGACAAGATGGTAAGTATCATGTTCATACTGTTGTATAGAAATTAACTCATTTGTAGTGGAATGGAAATTTTAAGACGAGCTTGAAGGCAGCCGGCCAAACACGCATGCAGTTATGTATTTCTGCCATGCATGCTCCACCGTACCGCATGCTTATGCCAAAGCAATGCAATGCAATGAATTGTAAAATATAGTTATTCACTTGACTTGAATAGTAAGAAGGATGAACTGATTTAAAGTTGAGATGTATCTTAACAACTGATTTAGGTGTGTATGCCGGTTGGATTATGGCAGTCGCTCCGCGTGTGCGAATTTTTTGAACAACATAAAACTTACCTGCTGATTTTTTTTACAGTCTCTCGTCATCCCGGAAAAATTCCAGCACATTCTTCGTGTTATGAACACCAACATCGATGGAAAAACGAAGATCATGTTTGCAATGACCGCCATCAAGGGAGTTGGACGGCGATATTCAAATTTGGTTCTTAAGAAGGCCGATATTGATCTTAACAAACGTGCAGGGGAGTTGAGCGAAGAGGAGGTAATTTATTTTTAGTAACTTAAGAATCGAATCAGCAGCAGAATGAATGAAGCAGCTTCATTTTAGCATTTAATGCAATTAAAAAATTAAATCAGCCCGCTTTTCAGAAACTAAGTACGGTAGATAATTAAACTCGATTTTTCTTACAGGTGGAGAAAGTAATTACTATCATGAGCAATCCTCGTCAATACAAGATTCCGGACTGGTTCCTCAACAGGCAAAAGGATATCAAGGATGGAAAGTTCTCCCAGGTAAATTTTATTTTGCCCACAATTTTGAATTAGTGCGTCGCAACTTGTGTAATCAATGATTGGAGCAATTAATGACACAAATTAATTTATTAGATCATTTCCAACAATCTTGAAACTAAGCTTCGTGAGGATTTGGAGCGGCTTAAGAAAATCCGAGCCCATAGAGGTTTACGTCATTATTGGGGTCTTCGAGTCCGTGGTCAACACACAAAGACAACCGGACGACGAGGTCGCACTGTTGGTGTGTCCAAAAAGAAGTAGATTCAGTTTTGGAATATTGTTTTTTTGTCTTCAAATTTGAAAATAAATTCTGAATTACATTAACTGGGCTTCGCCTCGATCATTTCTGTGGGACATAACCATAGATCAGACACCAAAACCAAATTCACCAAACCATAAATGTTAGATTGTGGAGTTTATACTGCCTGTGCGTTAATAATTGCCGAATGACTGCCGAAATACAGTTAAAAGCAGATTGATTTCCAAGCAATTTTCAAAGCACTCAATTGAAAATGATTTTATGAAATGTCAATATTCAAGTTGGCATGGTTGCAGTTTGTTTGCTTGCAAGGGGCAAGTGGGGAAACAGTTTTCGAATTTGAATTGCGGGAGAACTCGTTCAGTTGGATTTGGCCGAAGTTTGTCTAAAAGTATTTGAAGAAATATTGAACAAGGATTGGAAGATGTCGGCTGACACCGACAGTGACGAAGATTTACCTCCTGGGTGGGAGGAAAGAGTACATACTGACGGTCGTGTTTATTACGCAGAGTAAGTTAAAGGCATTGGCGAAAAATAATTACCTAATTGCATACACTTTCAACAACCCTTCAAATTGATTTTTGTATGTTTAGTCATCAGAATGAATCAACTCATTGGACTCATCCAAAGTCGGGGAAGAGAAAGGTCGTTCCGCAAGGTAATTATGATAATCTTAGACCGAGCGAGCCCCACCATTCTAATATATGCGTTGCGTAGTGTCTGTCAAAAACATTGTTCAGTTTACTTTATATTTGATATTTCAATATACGTATTTTTTTGTGCGGTTCTCTCCATGCTCATTGTAATTACGTGCGTTTGGGTCATTAATGACTATTTTTATATTTATATTTTTGACGGTTTAATGAAAAAGAAACACTGAAGATTTTTTTATTTAATTTGGTATTTCAGAAGTTCCATTTGGGTGGTCAATAAAGCATCAAGAAGACGATGGATCTTGCATTTTTGTGGAAGAAGCTTCCGGAAAAGAAACTACTGTTGACCCCCGACTCGCTTTCAAGAGGACTACCAAAAATTCTTTGTATGATTTTAAGCAAAGGTTTGACGCAACTAGTACAGCGCTTGAGGTTCTTCACGGGGTTGACCTTAGTCACAAAAGAGCCTTCATCACTGGAGCCAACTCTGGGATTGGTAATTTGATTTTGAATATTTGCCATGTTTACGTTTGGGAAAAGCTAGATTCATGTTGTATTGATCATTTCAATTTTTTGCTAATTTGTTCAACTTTCTATTCATTATATTAATGTTTCAGGTTTTGAGACTGCAAGATCGCTTGCCATGCATCGTTGCGAAGTAATTCTTGCTTGCAGAAGTTTAGATAAAGCTGAGGAAGCGGCGGAGCGGATCTTAGAAGAGACTCCAAGTGCAAAGTGTGAATGTGTTGAACTAGATCTGTGTTCCTTACGCAGTGTGCAAGAGTGCTCAAACGAATTAAAGTTAAAATACGAGTAAGATTGGATTGCAAGTCAGAATGGCATTTTCCTTACTGTCTTATCTTTGTCTTGCCTGTTAAATTTGTTTCAAGGTCTCTGGATATTTTTATCCTAAACGCGGGCATTTTTGCAGCACCATTCGCTCTGACTGAGGATAACTTTGAGCGAACGTTTCAAATAAATCACCTGGCCCAATTTTATTTGACCATGCTACTCAAGCCATTGATAATCGCAAACCACTCCTGCCGGATGATTGTAGTTTCTTCTGAATCTCACAGGTTATTAATCAATATATGAAATAGTGAAATATGTTCATTGCGGCTTGGTATATTATTTGTGGGCCAATTCAGCTGGCTAAATATTCTTCCGATACTTTTTGTGTAGATGGTCTGCGCTCACAAATGAAAATTTATGTGAAGCGCATTTAACTCCGATGACTGCAAAGGATTTCACTGCGTTCTATGCGTACAACGATTCAAAGCTTTGTAACGTCCTATTTGCTTCTGAGCTGAATCGGAGATGGTCAATACACGGTGTAACTTGCAATTCTTTGCATCCGGGTAACATGGTATCCAGCAATTTATCGCGCCACAGTTGGTTCTACGGCTTCTTGTTTGCAATTGTTCGTCCGTTTGCAAAATCACTGGTGAGTAGTGCACGAGTAATGCATTTTGCAAGCTCCTAAATAAATATTTACTTTTTATTACTGTATTGATCACGTCTACGTTTTTTGTTAGCAACAAGCTGCGGCGACAACAGTTTGGGCAAGTACAGGTTACGAATTGGATGGAATTGGTGGCCAGTACTTTAATAATTGCTGGCTCTGCCCACCAGCAGACAAGGCTTGTGACGTGCAACTGGCAAACGCGGTTTGGAATATCAGTGTCAAGCTAATTGAAAGAGCAACTGGGTCAAGTCTTTTCGAGATTCCTGATTTGCCTGAGGCCAAGGAAGCGTCAACTGCTTACATTCCTGATGTGCCTGAGAACAGGGAAGAGTCAACCACTGAGCAATGAGCATATTAGTGCAATTTATATTTGCATTGAATAAACTTGATTCGGCCAATTGGCCACGTCAATTAAGTCTGTCGAACAGAGTAAACTCTGTGCTGCAGGCCTCCATATATATATATATATATATTTGCATTGAAACTTTCCTCATTCCACCTGTTGTTAATGACAGCAGCCTGTCATAATGTCACACAAACCAAAGATATCTAACTAAATGGCTATTGAAATTTTCCTGAGCGTTGAAAATAGCCCGAGAAAGATTAAAACCAATACTGAAAAACCTTATTTCTACCTTATTATTGAATTCACAGTAAAGCAACAAGCTTGATATTGAAAAGTTTATATTAGGGGGAGGTTTAATTTTTCCACGTTTTCGCTTTAACTTTGAATCATTCTCGAATGATATTAACATACCAAATGCCCATCGCAGAAGAATTACAAGCAGATATGAATAGATTGGAAGTACATTAATGAATATTAGCTGAGAATTAAGGTTGGATCTCGGCTCACTGACTTTCCTTTGACTTCTCTCCTCTCCCTTCCACTCGCTGAGCATTTTCGTTATTACTTCACATCGGCCCCGGCTCTTGTCCCTGCTCTCCAAATGTTCCATATCTTGGTTACACATGTTTTAAATTCAATAGCGTGTCTTATTGAGCTTGTGTCAATTAATGCATATTAATGACTCTTCACTCGCTCAAAGAGTCAATCATATCTCTCCGCAGCTGGGGTGGATCCGGGTTCTTTACACAACCCAACAAGCCGGGTCTTCCATGATCCCTCCTCTGCTTTGGGACAATACACGTAAGCCGGGCACGCAAAATTCAGGTTGATCATATTTGCTCACAAACCGGGACACTTGGAACGAAATCCTAGTCCCTAAATAACTAAACATCCTTTGATTCTCGTTTCTATCTTTGTATGGTTTCATTGAATCTACTCACACATGGGATCACTCCTCATTATCGGCAATTAGTGTGGATTATAAAAGCTGAATGCTTTGTTAGTAACGGCCTGATTCCCTTGATTGGACTCAACCTGCTTTATTTTGCTTCTGCTCTTCATTTAGGAAGATTAAACTAACAGTTCCGTCATTACGTTTATTTCTGACTTCAATTTTTGGATTTACGAACTTGCCAAAACAATATTTGCAGCCGTTAAAGCAAAAGAGTTCCGCGACAATTTTCAACCAATAAGTCTATCAAGATGAATCCAGATTTCTCACAGGGAACTGCACATATTCCACTTTCAAGATTTCAGCCAGTCTTGTTATAAAGCAAAGTTTCAACCTCGAACCTGGTCTATCGGCCGCGGGATCGAAGCTCCGAATATTTACGCGTTTTCCTTATTTCAATGCAACTATCGACTTTTACGTACCACGACGAACGGTCTGGCATTTTATTCGGCAGTACACTGAAACACTAGGCAAAAGTATTGCAACAATAATTCATGTGAAGTGAACACGATTTGCAGTTGAACGTAAATGGCATATTGCAAGTTAGAAAGAGTAGAGAATTCGATACAGGCACATGCCTGATTGGCTATGTCGAAAGTTTTGGATGAAAGTAAAGAATTCCGAATAAAAAGTGAGCATTGACGGTGACCACAAATTGACAGCACCAATCTCAACCGCACTGGGCGGAACCTGTGCATTCGAGTTACCGAATTCAGGTTGAATGAATACAGACTCGACTGATTACCCCAATTGAGACTTTCACACTTGCATTTGCTTTTAGTCCAGAGTAACGTAGAGGGGGATTACTCTCTTGGCACAACAGGGCTGGCTGGACTATTGGAATTTGTTGAGAAAAACTAAAAAAGATTAACCTTTGAGAACCTCATTGCATTGCATTGTAGAGGTTTTTTATTGAATGGGAAAATTTGCTCTGTGGTCAAGGCATGCGGGTGTGGGCGGGTGCTTTGCTTAGATGAAAAGAGCATTGATTTGAAGATTCTTAAGAGACTGTATAATCATGTATCTTGATGTTCGCATTTTGTTGGCAGTTAAGTTTCTAACCGAAGTCTTAGCTATGACCGACAATGTTCAACACTCGACCGCATATTGACGTTAAGTAAGTTGGTAATGCCTGTATTAAGCTACCCAGCCCGTCTTGACAGTGGTTTGCTTGGGAAGGGATATGTAGGGCCCGTACATGCCTGCCTGCTTGTGGACAGTGCATGCACGGCAATCCAACAGCCTGATTCACTTGCGTGAACGTTTCGATGCTGATGCGACATTCATTTCTTTGGGGATTTATTTGTGGGACAGAGTATTATATGCAAGGACAAAATACAAAAAGCTATTTCTTTCCGCCTTCAAGAAACTACACAATAAAATGCGCTCATTTAAAAGGAGTATGATATGAACAAGGGATAATGCTGCGTGTATGACTGAGAACATAAAACTGGTAGACAATACTCAAAGATAAGCCGCGTTTTTATAGAAGTGTGGCTTGGGACGTTGCTGGGTTGTAAGTAAATTTGATTCCTGATGCATGGTCACTTCTTACTCAGAGAAAATCCCGAGAAAATGCGAAATTACGAGATACCACGATGACAGGGTTTATTTATTTGCTGCTCGAGGTTAGCTGTTTATTTATGGCACATGCATATTAATCCCGGCCCAGTGATATTTCTAAATGTATATAAATTTTATAAATCCTTGGATCCAAAGTAATTTGTTGTCTGGGGTGGAGAGTGCAGCATGCACTTGAGGAAATTGTATTTCTCTTGTCTGGTCCCTAACTGCAGACAACAATAAAGGCCAAAGTAGACACAATTTAAGCAATTCGTAAACCTTTTCCAATTGTAAATAACATAAAATACATCAAATGTTAAACATTGGGAGCATACTAAGATAACTAAAATGCAAATTTACACAACAAATGCAAGTTAGAAAAGCACTTTAAACATTTACTAAAAACTTAGACTAGTGGTGCGCATGTGTACCGCATGCAAATATAATTAGTCTATTTGATTCTACTTAAGCAAGCGTTTACTATAAAGTCATGCCTGTGTAACGGATGCCCATCATTAAGACGTATTTGTAAATGGATGTAAATTAACACGGGATATAATATACCAAACGTTTAATGATCAATTACGACCGGATGTGTTTCCTAACTGGCCTTGAACAAGCATTTCAGGATGAGTACAAAGTCCAGCCGCAGACGTTTCTTGCAATCTTCGAAACGTTTTGGACTTACGTGCATCGTGGAACAGAAACAGGGGATATAAGTCCTCATTCTAGCGTCTAACCTCGACTGATCAAGTCCGACTCGCATCTTCTGGTTATATGCTGCACTCCTTGTTTATGGTTTAGACAAACTCATGCTGATAAATATGGATTACAAATTATGTGATGTCTCATCTGGATCTCAATCTCAAATGGTAAAAATTTACAACACATATTCTTTGTCTAAGTATTCAGCGTTTTTCTATGGCAGTAATAATAAACGTTACCTCAAATAGTTTGGTAAGATAAATCAATTATAACGGATTTGTCAATCTTTAAGTTTCTTCTATGATTTCTCAATAAATTAATCAAAAATGAAAAATAAAAACTTGAATCCGAATGATGACATAAACCAGACGATTGGAATAGATTAGGGCAATATTAGACTACCGGGGAATCAAAATAATGACTTGATTAGAAGAAAGTTATTTCTAAGAACAAGAAACGATTTAATTTTAAGGCATGGGTAATGGAATGAGACGATAAGGAGAGACGGAGCTGAGAAATCAGCCGTGGCGCCAGACA